>JANHGB010045270.1:2596-13654 GCA_026283785.1 Coracopsis vasa | reverse complement strand
ACTTTGAGGGCAACAGTTGCCCTTATCTGCACCTTCCCTGTTTCCTGTGAGCTGAATCTGAATTCTCCCATGGCTCAGGGAGCAATCATGTGCCAACGTGTTGTACCCTGACCTCTCTAGGGGATGGCACTTCTGAGAACACAGGATCTCACATGTTTCTCTGGAGCACTGTGGCTGGCTGCATTTGGGCTACAAAACCACATTCTCATCTGCATCAAAACAAACGTTTCCACTGTGAACTTTGTGTTAGAGCTTTCTAGAGGGAGGGCCAGGAAGTCAGTGGTCGTTAGTTTTTATCTCTCCAGCTCGATACAGGGAGAAACGGGTTCCCATCTTTGTCTTCACGTTTTGCTGCTTGACTCAGCTGTTCATACGATAGCAGGTTACTGTGTTGCTAAGCCTGTCTCTGAGAAATTGTTACACTGGCATATCTCTTCAGGCTTTCACCTCTAGTTTTAAGGAGATGAGGATGCCAGTTGCAGTGAGACTAGCCTATGGTAAAGTACCTGGGACTGTAAGCAGGAATGTAGGGACTGAACTGAAGCTTCTGATGCTATGGCTTTGCTTCTTTTAGCTAAAGTAAACCTACTTTAGGTGGGTTTAGTAGCTTATGCTGAAATTGTGTCCTCTGATATGTAACCTGGAGGTATGTATATCCACAGTTTCGTGTTTCAGACAACAGTTCCAGCAGGAGCGGCAACGTTAAATTAGGCTGTTAAGTTCTGAAGATAGAGAAGCTTCTAAATCTCACATTGCTGCTAGTTGCAGTCCAGCTCAGGAAGGTGGTGATAACGGAGGCAGGCAGGTTTTGTTCTGCATTTTCTCTCTACTCCTTTAAGGGAAATAAATACAAACAGAATGGCACTGGGGGAGGGCCTGTAATACCATAATTGGATGGAAGCAGCCTCCTATCAAAGCGTTGTACTGTTCTACTGAAATGGTCTTACACAGATACTTTTTGGTGTGTTTTTTTTTTTTTTTAAAAAAAGGGTGCTGAAATGCCTTTTGAAGTTGGTGGTGTGCTTGTCAAGTCTGCCTTTATGTGCTTAAAGGATACTTGAAACTAAAGCAAAAAAGGCTAGATGAAAAAGTCATACATAGTGACTTGCAGTGAAGCTTTTGTGAGTCTGTCACACTGTAATGTCTCCTTTTCTTGGAGCAGGGACTCTTTTGGATATAATAAAAAGCAGAGTGTTGATGGCTGAGATAATCTGCAGTATAGTGTATGTGTTTTTCTGGCCTTGACTTCTAAGGTTAAAAAAGAATTAGAAGTCTGAAACAGTGATCTCAGATTCCCTTCTGGTATTGTGCTGGTATCGCTCACATGGGGTTTCATCTTGGCAGGCGTCTTTGGAGTGTGTTTGCCAAGCACCAGGATGCTGAATGCTTCTCACCCTGGCTATGAACAAATGTGTTGCAATGACAAGAATCCACTGACTCCAGAACACCTGACTCCTGAGGGAAAAGTTGTGTTGAAACTATTCATGATTCTTGCAAGTTTTATTGTTAGGTATAGATGGATTAATAGAACTGCTAATATATTAATTATAGGAGTCAGTTGCATCTCTTTCATGGGGAGGAGCCTCTTCTCTTAACTACAAAGTTGTCACCAGCTGAGAGCTTTGAATGCCATGGGCTTTCTGTAAAACAGGAGGCTTAATGATGAGCTTTAGATCTCTTGGTTAAAACCAGCTTTTAACAGTCACTTGGCATAAACCCCTCAGGCCAGATCAGGCTCTCCCCTCTCCTGAACCAGAAAGGGATTTGTGCACCTTCCCATTTTTGTTAATGGTTTTGGGTCCTATAATTCCTTATTACTGCATTTCTTTCATCTGTTAGCTCTGAAAGGAAGTTTGCAAATGTCAAGGGAGAAGGAACAATCACCCTTTCTGTACTAACTTAAACCCAAATTGTGTGCTCGTGCTCCATTTCCCCCTCCTCCCCATGCATACACATGTCCTTTACAAGGAGTAAGAGCAGAAGCGACTGGGGCATGGCAGGTTAACCCTGTGTCAGCACTGGGGAAGGTCTGAGGAGGTTCTTGGTAGTGGGTGCTCCTGTGGATGGTGAATGTGGGCTGCTGAAACACTGCTGCCTTCCTGAGGATGGAGGCCCTTTTCAAAACCCTGAGAACTGCTATTGTCCTTCGCTTTCTGTGCAGGGAAGGGGAAGGATGCTGCCTTTGGAGATTCTCAATGGCTCTCCTTAATCAAGCAGACAGGTCTTGACTCCTTTTGTCTCTCTGCTGTTTGATGGTGGAGGTTTTTCTCTGACTAAACATCCTAAGCATTTTCAGCCTCTGGCTCAGAGATCAGAAAGCAGAGAGCTAGCTTTACCAATCATGAATGAACTGCTCGTTTTGCTTGCTGGTGCAAGCATAATGTGTTGTCTTTGTAGTGGAGGGGAAAAACTGAAGCCATTTCTGGAAAATACTTGTCATTCAAGATATCCCAATGTACTTTATAGGGAGCTGCAACAGAGCAGCAATGGATATATTTAGCTCACTGTGTGCTCAGGATTGCTTTGGCATTTGGGAGTCCTGCGCTGGGACAAGCAGTGGAGACTGGAATAGGCTGGAAACCCCCAATTCAGATGGTTATTTAGATAGGATACCTGCTGAGTGCATAATCCCTCAGTTGTTCCAGTTGCTCCACAGCCCTATTGTCCCTAGTGCTGTGTAAATGCAATTAACGCCCAACCTCTGCAAGCAAGGTTTGCAGTCACATGGGGAAGAAGTGTGTATTCCCCATGGTAGCTCTTCTCAGTTGCCTATTTAAGAAAGCTGCAGGTCACAAAATGAGGTTGGAGAAATACTTTTCTGTGTTTTTTGAAGGGCAGGTTGGTATCTGGAAGCCTTGGGGGCAGGGGGGGTGTTTGTGCCCCTTGAAAGCCTGCCCAGAGTTTGCCAAATTCTGAGTATTCAGAGTTGTTTGAGACTTGTTTCTGAACAGTCTAAAGAGCATGGCTATGTTTGTATCTTAGTTTAAGTTCCTACTTTCAGACAGAGCATTGTTAGAAATATGTACCATCCCATGGGTATGGATACTAGGAACAGTATCCCTCCCTCCCTTCCCCCGTTTCCACTTTCTCCTGCAGGAAGTGAATTGGGAAAAGCTCATTCACCAACTGAGCCTTCTCAACACTTATCAGTCAGAAGATCTTTCTTGGGAGACAGGCAAGCACCAATCCCCTTCCTTAACAGGATTTCAGAATAAAATAAAAGGAACTAAAAAACCTACCCAACAGGGAAAAAAACCCCTCAAACACAAACCACAAACAACAACAACAAAAAATCAACCAAATAAATAAAACCCCAGGCAGGAATGTGTTTATCTCCAGTATCTAACTCTTGAGTGCCGTTCACTCGGCTCTCCTGCAAATTCCTCTGTCCTGTCTGTATGGCGTTATCTGTGCTTTCTATAGCTTTTGCCCAAGTTTATTTCCCAAGGCAGGAGATGGATCCATGAAGAAGTTCTTGGTCCTCTGTGGTCCGTGTATTATCCCTTTTTTATCAAATGTTAACCCTTACTCATTCCATGATCTATAGCCAGAATTGATCTTTTGTTTCTCTTCCCTGGGTTGTTTATCCTTGAGGTTGAATTTAATGTGGTTTGGTGCTTTTTTACAGCTACCATGTGACTTGGGTGCCTGCATCAACGTTAATGGACAGTGCTTGTTTTTATTTGCAATACATGTAGGCATTTCTTATATGTTTATACATCATCATAGGGAACATTGCATTTATAGATCAGATACTTAAAGGAAACGTTTAGCAGCAACCTGGGATCCAGCTGAGTTGGTGTGTGAGCATCTTCTACGTCGCTAGCAGCCCTTGCTGAAGAGCTGCAGGGGCTGAGGTGTCCCTTTTTGCTGGCAGAGCTGGACCTGATGGATACTACTGGGCTGGAGAAGGCATCCTGCTCGCTACAGCAAGTTGCTGCTGTGCCTTGGGTCGGTAGTGCCATGTGGCAGGAGTTCTGTTGGAGCCGTGGAGCTGCTGGCTGACTGCTGGCCTGGCTCTTCCAGAGAGGAGCACTGAGGACCTGGGGGTGGCCAAATTGAGCAGCTGACTTGCTGCTGCTCCTAAATTGGGGATTTGCTTGCCGCTTTTCTCCTCTGCAACTTGTCTATGCTGCCAAATCTAACACACTTCACTGTTCTGTGACTGGTCCTGATTTGCTTGGTAAGCTGGCAGGGACCTGTTTTGCTGTTTCTCTGGCCCAGTCTGATGTGTTACCAAGTTTGTGTGGCTTATGGAGGGGTTTAGCCCCCAGGTCGGTGCTGGCACAAGTGAAGATGAGTGGAGAGGGGACAGTGTGTCTCCAAGGTCCCTTTTGCTGGTGTGAGTCCTGCTGAGCTTGTGAAACCGGCTGTTTGGATTCAAACTTGTTTAGATTCAAAATGCTCAGAAGGATTCTTACAGCTAGGAGAAGCTTGGCTTGTGTCATTAATCCTCCTTCATTCCTCTGGCTGAATGAAAGTTCTGTCCATCAAAAGCCAAACTTTAAACTTGGAGCAGACTGATCCCAGTCAGAGCCATTCCCTTGTCAGCTGTCAGTTGCAGAGATGTGTATTGGGTCGTTTGTTCAGCTTGTCTTGCACCTCTCGCAAACATACCTACTGTTTGTACTTGTGGAGAGCTTAGAAAACGTTTTGTTGCTGTTAGCAAACATGATTCCCCTATAAAATGAAATTATATGTGCAGAATTAAACGCTAAGGCTGGAGGCTTTGGGCGCTCTGTAATTGCTGTGTAAGCTTAGATGTCTGATTGTAAAAGGCCTTATCACTGCCGCTCAGCTAGTTATTTCTTGGAAGGAACGTGTCCTTCTTGGTAAGGGATGATTTGGTTTTCTTCCCTCTCAAGTCAGGAGCAGGCTCTTAATTAAGACAGAATTACAGCCTGAAGGATTTCTTAGAAACCAGGGGAATGTACTTGGCTGAGTCTTACAGATCTTGATTTTTATGGGACTTTGTCACTTCAAGGGAGTTACCAATGTTCCAACTGTAGCTTTCTTGATGTTCAGGAGTGTTTTTCTGCTGATTTTGGAGGAGGGTGAACTGGTTGAATCACGATTTTTGTGGCACTTAATAGCTTATCCCCTACCTATGGTTTAATTGAAAGTAGGTCTTATTTGGATGTTAACTTGGGGGCATTAAAGCAGGCCATGCTCCAAGAATAGCTTCTGAAAAGAGGACTTAGATGTACAGCATCAGGCCTGGCTTGACATACAGTGTTCGAATCCTTTGTACTCTGTTGGCAGGTAGAAATGCTTCCTGCTTGTCTCAGTGATAGTTAGAAAAGATTATTTTATGGAGTTGGGCTTTTCAGTTCTCTTTCTACACTGATAGAATAAAAAAGAGACAAGGACTTCCCCTTTTGCTTTGATAACAGGTTGTTTATTAAGAAAGGATTGTTTGCAACAGCCTTTGAAAGGACATACCATTTCTCATCTGGGTTTCTTTCCTGTATGTAGATGTGTGTGTCATGTGTCTCTTGCTAAAGAAGTCGACCTCTTTTAGGATGACACAGTTCATATCTAGAAGAAAAAGAAAGAATTATGTTGTTCAGACAATGTTGTGGATAAAGCACACGAATTGTGCCTGTTACCGTGCAGAAAGGCTGTGTCCTGGCCTTGATATCAAGCTCAGGGCCTTGAGAAACAAAGAGCTCCTGGGTGGGAGGAGGCCAGTAATGGCTCTTCTGCCTTTCAATACTGCAGAAGTTGTCTAGCCTGGGTTGTTACAGTTTATTCCAGCTATTCCTAATAAATCTGAACGAAGTGTCTTCCTCTTCGTGCACTCCCGTGGGACACCAACATGACTCGACCAGAGGCTGATGTTACCGCTTTGTGTCGTGACAGGAGAGGTTCGGATGCCTCCAGGTCCCAGTCTCTGACGGAGGTTGCGCCTCTGCCCGTGTAAACTGCCTGTCCCCAGAGCTCTGCTGGAACATCGATTCCTTGAGTGCTGTGGCAGCGCTCCCTAACAGAATTCCCCTCGCAAGATGGTGGGAGAGGGGTGGCTGTAAAATGGCGGCTGGGAGCTTGGAACGGGCTCCCGCGGCGCTCGGCTGCTGCCCTCTGCCCGCTCCATGAGGGACGGCAGCCGGGAGCCGCGCCGCGGGGGCGGCTGGTGGTGCCGGAGCTCCTGGAACCCACAGAGCTCGCACTGGTTCTAACAATTCCTTATCCGACAGTGGAAGGCTTATTCCCATGATGTGGTTTCTCCTGCCTGCGTATAGTAGCTGAGTTTAGTGATGCCATCGCTGCAGATTTGGTGGAATTGTATGGAATTACACATGTGCTTTTGCTTTTCTGTCTTTACATTCTTTCTTGAATTGTGAAATCTGAGCAGTTTCATGTATCCTCCTGCTGTAGTTTTGTACAAAAGGAAAAAAAAGAGAAAACCGTGTTTTCCCTCTGCAAAGCTCTCCCAACTCTACATTCACGATGATGTGTCTGCAGTACACCCTGACATACTACAGAAGCACCTAGCTGCAGATCAAGAGCTGCCTTGGAAAGAGATGCTCCTCACTCAAGAAGTTTGTAGTACCGTTATTGGGCACTGCATTTGGTTTGTGACAGTGGGGTTTGTAATGCTGCCTTACTAGCGTGTCTATGTTACAGTGAGTTTTCAGTTCTCATTAATTGGGGTTTCAATGAAAAACATGTTGGAGTGATAGGGCAAAGGTATTTGGAGTATTTTGGCCACCTGAAATGCTTTTTATGGGCACCTAAAATAGCTTAGCCTCTTACTGTTCAGTTGGGTAGCCTGCAATAAAGTGACTGTTCTGTATATTAATGTAAATTTTAATGAATGTAAATGTTAATTTTAAATAAATACATGTACTTGATGTTCTGCGCTCCTGTTATTGGCTACTCTAGAAATGCAGTCTGCATTGGTGTAATCCTTGAAACAGGCACTGCCCCAGCCACATGCCTGGATAAGGTCCTTTCTGCTTCTCTGTTGTTGAATGTATTATTTTTGCAAGAAATGTGTTTTTCACTATAATATGTATAGTATTATGCGTACAGGATTTGATGCTGGAGTTTTTCAGAAGTTGGACGGCTGAGTTTTGAACTACTGGCCATACTGGGATATAGGGAAGAGCCATGCTGGAGCAACTGCTCATCTTTAATAGAGCAGGATAGGCTCTGGATGCTCCAGCTCCCACCATACCTTATTCTTGCTCACCCTGAACAAGCCAGATCCTCCCATAGGACCCGTGCTGCTGTACTGCTAATGCTTCTCTTTATGGTGCTGCTACTCCTCTATTTTTCTTGTTGAAGAGCAGGAGATACACTGGGCAGTGATTTTTGAGGCTGCACTCTTACCATGTGTTCAGTGGCTGTCCTGGGAAGGAATTGTTTCTGCTTCAAAATGCCAGTGCATTTTGCTTGGGACCTCACAGTTCACATTTAGGCTATTGCAAGCCTGTTGTGGTAGCTTGGACATGGCTCATGAGTTTCTCACTGCACGTTTTAAAGCTGTGACAGTACAGTTTAAATGTAATCTCTTCTTTCTCTGCCATCAGCCACTCGGCATCTGAAGAAGCCTCTGGCTCTGAGTCTGCAAGCCAGTCTGAAAGCGAGCAGGGCAGCGAGTCAAACAGCAGCTCGGAGTCCTCTGAAAGTCAGTCTGAATCTGAAAGTGAATCAATGGATTCGAAATCCCAGCAGACCCCTCCTGAAACCAAAGAAAAACCGGCCTCTAAGAAGGAAAGGATAGCAGATGTTAAGAAGGTATTGCCCCCACTGCATAGCCGTGTTAACCCTGTACCAGCCACAAAAGGGCAGACAGCAGGACCTTAACGAAGCTGCCTTCAACTTCCCTGCCACTTTGCATGTTGACCAGACAGCTTCCAACCTCTGATGTTTCCAAGTCACTCGCTGGCTGTTCGGTCTGCGTGCTTATGTCCTGCTGGTGTCATCTTTGAGAGCAGGAATTCATGTGTTTGATGGGACAGTCCTTTAGGCACCAGATAGACAGTGAGGGGGCTAAATGAGGGGTAGGTGCCTGCCATTAATACATGACCATTTCATCCTCTCCCTCTGTCTTTTCATTACTCTCTCCTGCCTCTCCTCTCCCTCAGAATTAGTAAAGCTTCCCTATGTGGTACATGATTAGGAGAATTCTTGTCTAGGATTTGGGCCATTTTGGTTTTTCTCATCCCTGTCTTCCTCTTTGAAAAAAGTAAAGAAAAAAGGAGGAGGAAAAAAGCTCCCCAGTGCAGAAGCTGTGCCTTGGATACCTGCTTTACCAAGAGATGGAGGCACCTGAGTAACCTGGTGTAGTGTGAAGTGAGAGAAACGAGCACAAATTCCCATTTGGAGACATGAACTCAGTGAACAGAGTTTACTTGGAGGGAGGAAAATCAGGTTAGGTCAGTTACTTTTTGTTTGTGGTGTGTAAGCGTCCTGTTGTTCTTAGCTGTGGTTTGCACTATGCACAGCTGGCTTGTAAGAGTGAGTTTCATGATGAAAGTTGCTATGTACATAAAGACTGAGAAGAAAGATCAATGCTTTCAGTCTGCTCTCCCCACGTACCTGCTAGGGAGAAGTGAAGGGTTTTATTACCAGCTTCTCTCAAATCTTTAGGCTGCTGACTCGGGTTATGGCTGAATCTTCTGTGTTCAGACTGGCAAGGAACGATGCATTTATAAGGCAGTTATGGTAACACAATATCCAAAGTCCTGTTTTACTGTTGGTAAGTGGGGACAGAAGGAAGTTTTCTCTTCCTTTGTGGGCTCCTAAGAGCATGTCCCTAGCAATAAACATTAAAATCACTTTAAAAGGGAGCACATCCAGACCCAGGGTGATAATTAGTATGATGAAACATGAAAAGGTCAGGGCACCCTCTAATAAGAAAGCCTCTCCCTTCCTTAATTTCTCTGTTAATGGGTGTTTTCCTTAGCTAGGTCTAACCTGGGTGTGTTGATACCTGTTGCCCTTGAATAACCAATGCAATTAATCATTATATTGTTTATTTTGTATTTCTGTCTAGATACACCCATGAAGGTGAGGTTAATTTGAGTTAGGTGCTGTTCACATTTGTCATAGGAGCTGATCCCTCGTCTAAAACCTGTGCCATTTAAAAGATGAAAAGACAGGGTCCTCAAACACTTTGGGGAGTATTTTGAGTTCTTCTTTCATGTGGATTTCTCTCTGTACTCGCATGCCCAGCAGATACACACCTTCACAATCTGTCTGTTGCAGTGTTAACCTTAATACTCCTTCAACAGTAGCAGAGAAGTTGCTGTCTTGCAGCCTTATGTTAATCACGCATGCAATCCTGAGTTGCTGCTGCATCTCGCAGTGTATTTTGGTTTCCTTTTTCTGCCAGTAGCTTGCCAGAGGTATTTGAGGGCTAGAGACAGAGAGAGAAGCAGAAGGAGAATGAACAGGTTTAGGAAACTTTAAGAGGGTAAGCTGTGCTGAGGGAGAGAGGAATTGGTGGTGTAGGTGTTCAAGAGGCACATTGGTGGTTTGTATCTGTCCTGTAAATGTTCTGGTGTCCTGTGTCACCAGCACAGCTCTGCATTCACATCCTTCAGGGCCTCAGTTCTTGTCTCTCCCTTCTCATCCTGTCCATCCAGCAAGAGCAAATGCATGCTGTTACACACAGTGTATTAAATTATTTAGGGCCTTGTTACAGCAAATAGAGCACAACCATTCCCAGTATTCACCTCTGCACATCCACACATCAGTGCATCCAGGAGAAGAACTGGCAGCACCACCCATTGCCTTACCAAAGGACAGGGTGCTCTGGTCCATTTCCCATCCAGCTGGGCCACAGAATTCACTTCTAAAGTTGCTGCTGGTGATGTCTTATCACTGGGCTCTTAGGCAGCTGGTGGAGGCTGTTGGCAACAATGGATTGTCCTTTTGAGTTGGTAGGTCCATTCATTCCACATGCAAGGTGCTGCCTCCGTACCTTCAGCACCATTGCTTGCAGGGGGCTGGCTATCTCAATGCTCTGTCCTTCAGGCTGAGTGAGCTGGAGAGTAATTTGTACCCTGGTGGAAAGATGGACCATTGTAAAGATAATGCTGAGATAAAAGATGCTGCTTTAGAGTGTTGCCAAATACCCCAAAATAATCATAGTCCTTTTCAGCCAGTTTTTTAAAGTGTTCATCTACTGGTTGCTCACCAGTGGGTTTATGTTGGGTTTTAAGAAAACACTGACCATCAAGCTTCTCTAAAGTGTCAGAAACAATTGGGGTGAAGCAGGCCTTCTGATGGTCTGTTTATTTTGCAGATGTGGGAAGAATATCCTGATGTTTATGGGGTTAGGAGGTCAAACCGAAGCAGACAAGAACCATCACGATTTAATATTAAAGATGAGGTAAGGAAAAAAGGGATAAGGGATCACTGAACATATAAAACCAAGCAAACCCAAAGAGCAAAGGGAGGTCTCATCTGCATTACCTTGTAAACACTGAGTCCTAGCTTGGTACTTGGATGTTGGAGCATGCAGTTAAGGTCCCAGTCGTCCGGTCGGACCTGCTTGTCCTGAGACCTCTGGAGTCAGTGGGACACACACTGGGGGCTGAGATCTGCATGCACTGATCTGAGTGCTGGAATGGGGTGTAATGCAAGTCATGTTCTGCTATAGGAATGTTCTGGAGAGAATCAGTCTGTGTAAAAACAAAACCCAAACCAAGACAAACCACAATACAGATACAACCAGGAATAAAGGAAAGTTCCCAGAAACACTTCATAACAACAAAACAGTCGTTGTTGCCTATCATGGAATGGATCACACTGATAAACGCATTTGTGTGTGTTCAGCTTTATGAACCATCACTGTGGTTGAATATTGGGCAGTCTTTCCTGCTTCAGTTGGAGGTGACAGCGGTCAGAGCCTGGCAGACAAACCTGATTGTTCCTTGTGCTTTTTCTGAAGCTGTAGGAATTAGCTACTGCCTTCATTTGCATCTAACAGGCTTTCTGCATAGATCTTTCCATCTGCAAGGTCTTCAGGAAGGTTGAGTAGCTATAGCAGAGGGGAAAGAAAACCAGAGGAAGGATTAGACTGGAATCTTGGGGCACAGAGCT
>JANHGB010045269.1:2015-14832 GCA_026283785.1 Coracopsis vasa | reverse complement strand
GTGCCAAAGTTGAAAAGTTCACCGTGAGGAAGACTGCTTACTTCAGCTTGAAGACCCCTGCCCACAATTATCAGAGGACAGTGCACAAGCGTCAAATGGGAGGAGACTTATGATAATGAGTACCTAAGCTAATTGTAATATCCCCAAACACATTGTTTCACATTACATTTCATTTGTAAATGAAAGTACTTGATTAGTCTTTGAGGATTATTTCAGCAGGAGAAAAACAGGTATTGTGTTTATATGACTCCATTGATGTGTGCAATGATTTGAAACACTGGAAGATTCAATTGTGAGACTGCATTTAAATTCACCTGAAGTACAGTCTAATATAGCCTTTAGGCTGAAGAATATCAGAAGTTTATATATAGCCCACAGGACATAGCAAATTTGAATCATTTTACTGCTTACTGAATCCTGACTATATATATTTCATTCATTCTGAGTTGCAAAAAGACCTGTTTACATACAATATTAAGAGCAATTATGTGAAACCATGACAACTGGGATATACTGTTGACATCCACTTAATTGTGCCCCTGCCTTAGTACTGCTTTAAATACAGTCTGATTCAGCTTTTACACTACCTAGTGCCTCTTCATTCAAGTATGAATTGCATGTATTGGTGGTATATTTTTGTAGTTTCAAAATTAGCTTTTCAGAAGCTGTATAAATAAGTGCAACCACCTCTGCTAGACTGGAGGGGAAAAGACTGCAAATAGCTCCACATTCCCACTCCTCCAAAAACTGCACATTCTTAAAATTCATGGAGGGCTATATTTGACAGCCGGATTGAAGTTAATATTGGAATGACTTCTGGTAGATGTTCTACAATATATCTGGGCTTTTAGGAAGCAAGAAGCAACCAAGAATACATGGACAGAGATGTAGAGGAAGAGTGTTCCTCCTGCACTTCCCTTTTACCCCCTAGTAGCTGGCTAGACCTGTCCAGTTATAGTCTCAGGCAATTATAGTATAGCTCAAGTCTATGCTAATGTTTGACAAATAGCCTAACCATACGGCTGAGCAATGGTAAATTTCTCTCCTGTGGAAAATGCTACCTTTCGATTAAGAGGCTTCAGTGTTCATTGGAGCAAGGACTAGAGCCTGCACATGAGTCAACCTTGTGTTTCTTCCCTCTCCTTTCTTTTTGTTCCAACAACTATTTCATTACCTTCTGGTAGGGAAATTAATTAAATTTCAGCTGAAGAAATTCGGAGCAATTGAGATATGTCCCTGACTATCTGGTAACATTGCAATTAGGGCACTGCTGAGATGTGAAATACTTTCATCAAAACGCAATCAGATACGGAAGAGACATTAACCGAGTTCCAGCTGAACACCCTGTCAGCTCTGCAGCTGTGTTTTACAGCAGGAGTGGACACTTTGTGGTTTTTTGCAAGGGATTCAGATTGCTTTGAGCATGCCTGCAAGATCTTCCCCTGAAGGTCTAATCTGCAGATCCCACTGTCATTGAGATGCAGCGTAGGCAAAGGGCAGCTTTACTGTAGACGCTGCTGTTCATCCAGAGCAGCAGAAATGTAAGTATTCCAGAGCCTTGCTGCTCAGTTTTGATGCTCAAAGTCCCTGTGGCTCCATTTGGTGTGCGTATCTTGCTGAGCTAGAGAGGGAGCTGCAGTAATGTTCTCTCTAACAGTATGCTGCAATGTGCTGGGTGTCATCCCATACAGAAGGGTAACTCAATGCACCCTCTGCAACTCAAGGACTCACCAAATAACATACCACTGCAGACTGCCATTTCATGTGACAAGTTACGTCAAAGCTGCATAGCCAAGTTCAACAGCGAATATGACACTTGGCGTTGCCATCAGATTTGTCATTATTTATTTATTTGGGGAAAAATTATTCATTCTGTGTCTCAGTAGGACACCAAGCAGATATATATGCGGTGCATATGTGATATCTGTGAATCAGATAAAACTCTTCTGCCAGAAAATTCAAAGCAGCTTCTGTTCAGTTTGAATCAGATTTGTCAAGTCTCTTATTATTTTTTAAAAGGGAAAGAAAAATTAGGTCAGAAACCATGACACCTAGTCAGAACAATCAACAGATTCAGTGTAAAATGCATCTGTGAAAGGCATAAGCAAATCATGGCCCGGGGAGAAGAAATAAGATATTCAAACTGATTAAGTCTGTATGTCTTTTTAATGCACTGGTGTCCTAACAGTTTGCAGATCCTCCATTTTCCTTGATCTTTAACAACTTTATATTTAAAAACCTGAATAGATACATTAAAACTTTCCAGAAATGACTAACTCTTAGGATTGCTTTTTCAGTTTCTCTCTCAAGGACTGTTCTCATATTAGAGTGCTTTCATGCTTGTCAGTACATGACTATCGGAAGGGGTCCTGCAATGCTCTAAGTGAAAAATGTATACCTCCATAACTAAACCTCACTGCTGGTCAGACTCTATAATTCCTTTTCCTGTCTATCATTTTTGTGGTCTATGCCTCAGCAAGACTTTGAAAACCACACCTCAGCTCTCTGTCCCAGAAGGACTTGCAAGATGTTTCTGCTGAGCTTACATGATTCAAATGAAATGGGAGTTAACATTGAGGTTATACACTAATACATTATGATGTTTTATAGATACTGTTCCAGATATTGTTCTGTGGATATTGTCAACCAGAGTTTGACAGCATCTGGCCACATAAAGGAGAACTGTATCAACACAAGAAGTAAATAAAAAAGCAGATTGATCAGCTATGAGGCTTTTGTATTTTACCACTAGTAGGGGAGTAGCTGCACAACCCTGTGTTTTGCCCAAACAAGATCACAACAAAAAGTGACCACAAAAAAGATAATCAGTGATATAATTCCTAAATGTCCTTATGCAGGTTTACACACTTGCATCTGGGCTGCATTAAATATCTAGAACTGCCTGCAGTCACTATCACCTTATAGGTTTAAAAGTCCAGTACATGAGAACTCATTGAAATACATAAACCCCAAACTTCATTAGTGGGATAACAATGCATGTGCATGTTTGTGCTACTGTATACAATACTGAGCAATATATATGGCAATATTTAAAATAACAATAATTAAAAAAAGTTTTGTCTCCATAAATCTCAAACATTCACAGTTACTTTATAAGTAAGTAGTTCATAAGGACCTTATATCTAGGCATTAACATCCCTAGAATTACCCCATACTAGGACTGACAATTTGACTAGTTAATATTAGTGCAGTGGAAAGAGCATTAATGTAGTAGTTAATAGTCTTTAAGGAAAAGTACTAGATCATTAATCTCTTCAACAATTCACTTGAATCTACTCTGCGCCTATCAGTAGCTAGGACTGAAAGCCATATCTTTGAGTGAGGAAAACTTTCCTAACAAACCAAATTTTATTTATTTTCAAGAATTTAATTAATATTTTGATTTTCTACATTTCACAGGTATTTCAAAATCCTCATGTACACATTTAAATACAAAGAACTCAGAATACATCATTTCATAGAACTCAGCTACACAATGCATGAGGCATCAGTTTGAAAAACTAGAAAGTTATATTTTAATGAGGCATAAGGCCATATTTATCAAAAACTTGAAGTCAAAGTTTCTTGAATCATCTGTATCTTTTGTCAGCCAATTGATACATGCATTATATTATTCTAGTAAATCAGATAGTCTTTTGTAATACATCTCATTCAGAGAGTAAGTCTTCTTTACTATGATTTTCATTTTTCATGAAGAACAAGGGATGCTCAAGATAACTCAGGATTAAGAAGACACAAGTTAAAAAAGGGAAAAATACTTCTGTGAAAGTTGAATTCCAGTACTTGGTTGAATTCCAATTCTGGTTTTGAAGCTTTTTGAGACTAGAGAAGTTAAGTAGTGCTGGCAATCAGACTCTGTCCTGAAAGTGACCACATGAAAATTACACATAAATCAGAGTGCTAAAGTAGATTAGGTAAAAGCAACTACAGGCCCTAAAGAAAGAGTTAATGGAACTTTCTTCTATGTTGCACCTCTGAACTGAACCACAGACCTGAATTATATTTCTAAATACAGTTTAAAAGCTATATAGACTCATTATAAGAGAACGGTATTTCTAGTATAGTGTTATAACTGGATGCACCTCTTCTGAGAAGGAACTTGTGACAACATCAGGAACTGGTTTATGATTACCTTCCTTTAGGTTGCCAGCTTAAAGCTGATAATTACTTTCGAAAAGTCCATTTAGGGCAGACTTCTTAAGAAGCATCAAGCACAATTCTACAACACAAATTAGATATTAATAGCAGAATCCCTTTTAATACCTCTTCATATGGGGAAAAAAACCAAACCAATACACATGCTTTCAGTCAGAAAAAATGTTTCTTATCCATGGCTCTGAAGTACTTTATTAGAAAGTATTTCTGACATACGGCTTACAGTACAAGAAGCAACCCTATTCCATAATCCAGTCTAGCTTGAAAAGATGATTCTCTGGATAGGGAACTGCATAGCTATGCCTAAGACATAGCAGGCCAGTATGTAGGGCTCCTGCCCAAAACCATACAAAGGGGCTACAGCTGGCTCTCACTATCCTTCCACCCATTGCTTTTTTGTATCTTGCATCCCTTAACAGAGTTCTATGAATGAATGAGGACATTCTTTCTAACTATTCAAAAGGAAATAAATTCCTTTACATTTAAGTCCTAAGTGTGAGGCTCAGATCTAGTCACATTAGTGTATAAATTCCTAGGTGTTAATTATAAATCAAATGCAATTAAAAAGAATTGGTGATCAGACTTAAGTTATTCAGATCTCTGTACCAGGCCATTAAATTCTCTGGAACTGTAATGTGCTAGTACAGGATATTTGTGATTTCTTTCCTGCAGTGGTATTTTTTTCTTCTTTCGTTGAAAAATAACCTTTGAAAAAATTCTTTTTGTATCTGACAAATATCCCATTTTATGATTTCTCTATTTCTGAACTCCCTTACAAACCTCAACTCCCAGGGGACTTTATGAAAGCTTATTTGCATTGACTTAGACATACAATGGCAAAATGTATTTTTTTAAAGTTATATTTAAAATGATACTGATACACTGAAAAAAGATGACAAGAGAATTACTGTGTGGGAGAGAGCCTTCAGCAGATATGGGGTTTTTTCAATACTTCAGTGTCAACGATTGTGTGTCATCGAGCTACTGATGTGCATTTGAATACTTCAGGAAGAACACTGTATGTTTGCTCAGTTTCAATGGCGTTGCTGAATAGGTGCTTTTTCTCCCTCCCCCCGAGATTACTGGAAACGGTATTAAATTGTCCCATATATATTTGTGTAAAATATAGGTGATCTTGTGTTTTATTTATGAAAGCGTCATCCTCATCCATCCAAAGATAAATGAAAAACAACCACTTGCATTACTGCAGGTGAAAACTATGTGCTGTAATACCAGAAAACAGATAAAATACACTGCACTTAGAACAAAAAGAAAATACAAAAACGAAGCACAAAAAGAAGCAAAATACTAAGTAGAACGTGTAGGACACAAATGGAGATGAAACTGGTTTGGTTGATTGCTAATGTGGTATCCTGAAAACTAGGAAAAAGGATAATGAAGGCAGACCTCTGGTAGCTTGAGAGATAATTTCTTGAAAAGAGGCTAGGAGTTGAAAGAAAAAGCAATTGCTTACAAATGCAACATAACCATACCTTGACATGGTCTTGCTGCATTTGACAATATCAAAGATGTGTCAATCACTGACTGTCAGAAGAGAATAATTTTTAAAAATATAGTTCCTTAACAAAAAATACAAAAATAAAACAGAGGGAGTACACAAAAGAGAAGCTAATTCCTAATTAGAGTATCTGTTTGGGAGATTACAGAATGAGAAAACAGAAATGGAAGGGACCTCAAGAAGCTGTCAAAGCCATTTCTCTGTCAAAAGATATGATATATTAAATCAAAACTGTTCCTGAGAGATTTAATCTCCTCTTAGAAGTGAGGACTGAGAAAAGCTGTTGTGAAAAATAAACAGACAAGAATTCTGTGCAGTTTATAATGCCATCTGCTTAATAACATCCCAACCAATTAAAAATGCTGTTTTCAGAGGTAAGGCTTGATTTTGAGAGGCACAGTCATGGTTCTGAGTTACTGGCTGGGCTTAAACCACGACACATACCAATGTACTTTCCACAGTAACTTTTCCTAGATTAATTTATTCTTTTTTTAAGTCTTTTATTTTAAAAACAATTAAACTGTAAGAACATGTTTTCTTATAAGCAGCACAGCAGAAATAATGGTCCTAGTAGGGATATTAGTAAAGATGCTTTTATTAGTTTTTTGCATATTTTTATTTTTATTTATTAATTTTAAAAATATATTGACATATTGGAATTCAACTCAAGGATTATTTTCCTTACAAAAAGTGAGTCCTTTGGACTCCTCTAGCCTGTCAGGGATAAAATCAACTTGCCAGCTACTCCTTTTCTTTTTTTACAGCATTATTTATTGTTGTTGAGGTGCTTTTTTATTAAAAAAGAGGTATTCGTATATCATTACTATTATCCGAAGCTTTTATTTCTTTATGCTTATGTACAGGCCATCAAGATATTTTCTGATACCAACACAGTATTTTGATGTAAAAATGGCAATTAAAACTAGATTACTTGAGGATTTAACATATCCTTTGAACTATTTAAATTGCGGGTTCAGCTTGCAGGCATTCTTTCTGTTTTGTGCTGTTAATTTCACCATCTTACTTTCTAGCACATCAATTTTATTGTAAACAAACCTACACATTTGAACACATCACAGTTTGAGTATTAGATTGAAGCAAGAGGAAAAAGAAGAGTTACTATTCTATTAATTTTCAGTGGAAACTATGCATTTTCCCCAAATAACTGAAAATTCAGCACATTCCCCCTACAAGTTAGTTCTAAGTCTCAAACAAACCCAACCCAAAGATAAACTTTCCAATTCAAAACTCTCGGGTACCTGACTTAAACACTGAGCTTAAGTTCTGTTGATTATTGCTGGTTTCAGTGTTATGCCTCAATGTTCTAACAAAACAAAGGACAAAACGCATACAGTTTACTAGTAGGAACGTGTCTTGGAGATGCACTTGTCTGTAATTCAGTCAAGTTTACAGTAATTGCTAATCATTGACTTTTTACTTGAGTTGATGTCATCCTGTTTTATCACTACAGGGAGTAAGTAAACATACTCTTGCTAAATTAATACTGGGAGCATTTGGTTGCCTGCCTTTAAAAAAAGTAGGCACCAAGCTGCCATCTGTCCCTCTCCCCTGGTTTGAATCATGACTTTAAGTTTATAACTTTCTTGAATGCAAGTGAGGACAGTCTGAGAATAAATGTTTTGAGTTTTATGAGTAAAGAACTTTACAGAATGGAAAAACTACATTACAGCTTTTGCAAATGAAAGATCAAGTAATATGATAATGGAGTCCAGATTAAAGCAAAAGAGAAAACAATTTATGAGAAAAGAGGAGGGGTATAACACATAATAGCACTTGGATGAGAAACTAAAAATTAATTAAAAAAAAAGAAACAAAACAAAACCAAATCACACCACAACAAAAAAACACCACCAAAAAAAACCAACCCAATCCAGACAATGAAATCAGTAAGAGAAAAAAGAACTGGAAATGCACAAGTAGAGGATTAAGGACTTCAGATGAAAAGGGGAGTGTACCTGGGGGGAATACAGACAAATAACAAACTCACTTGCTGCACATATCTCAAAATCTTTGCTGGAGGAAGGTGTCCTTTTAACTATGAGACCTATATTTATTAAGACAATTGAAATAGTAAAGCCTGAAGAAAGAACAGCCCTGCTGATGTGCAGTTTGCTTGTTGATACCCTGTTCTTCCGAATACGTAATGCTGGGGAACAAGCCCTACAGAGTTCCTAATGTGTGAGTTCAGCAGAAAACTCTCTATTTCAGGTTTTCTACAGATATTAATGTTACAGAATGCCACCTTCATCATTTCACTACTGAGCTGAGTAATAAAGTCCCACCTTCTTACTGATGAGACCTACAGATTAGCTCTTGAGAGGAAAGAATGTATGTATTGAGAAAGGATCACTCCCTCTGTTATCTGAAGCTTTTTCCCTTGTTCTCCAGTACAACACTAACATTAGTCAGAGTGAGAAGACCCTGAGGACAGTGTAAAGATGATGGGATGGAACTCATAGATCCTCTTCCCAGGACACAGAGTGGCCATCTGGACAGTAGCTGTGCTGGTCTTTATTCAAGGAGGCTAGATGCACCTCAAGCTCTGAAGAATCGTGAAGGCTGACTGATTATAGAACATTTTCTGAGACTAAATATGGTCTCACAAGAGCAGAGTAGAGGGGCAGGATCACTTCCTTTGACCTGCTGGTCATGCTCCTTTTGATGCAGCCCAGGGTACGGTTGGCTTTCTGGGCTGCGAACGCACACTGAAGCCGGCTCATGTTAAGTTTCTCATCGACCAACTCCCCCAGGTCCTTCTCTGCAGGGCTGCCCTGAATCTCTTCTCTGCCCAACCTCTAGCTGTGCCTGAGATTGCCCCAACCCAAGTGTAGGATCTTGAATTTCGCTTTGTTGAACTTCATAAGGTTGGCATTGGCCACCTCTCAAATGTGTCAAGGTCCTTCTGGATGGCATTCCTTCCCTCCAGCATGTCAATCGAAACACACAGCTTACTGTCCTCAGCAAACTTGCTGAGAATGCACTCAATCCAACTGTCCACATCACCAACAAAGATGTTGAACAGGATCAGTCCCAACACCAACCCCTGGAGGACACCACTTGTTACTGGTTTCTTACTTTCCTATCTGCTAACCCACACAGCTAAGCAACCGAAGACTGGGAAAGCCACTAGATGAAAAAAAGACATACTTCAGACAATAAGGGCTAACAGACCAGACATAGGACTCCCCACAGCAGTCTTGAAATGCTTGTGACTCAATAGAGTCAATACACTTCAAGTCCACTTAGGAACAATGGCCTTGACTTCATGTCATCATCTAGGGTGGTAAGAGGTAATAAGAGAATGGTCTACAAACACTTGGAGTGTTTGTTCCTCCCCGGCGGATACTTGTCACTTGGGAAGTACTTCCAACCTTCCAGGGCATGGATGGATAACCTTTGAAGTAAAGGTCCCCTTCCGATCTGGAGAGGCACGCCAACACCGGAGCCTCATTAGATATTTTTGTTGTTAAGCAGTGAACATTGCACCAGATTATGGGGAGAGGTCATGGCTTCTGGGTTAGAAAAGAGGATCAACAGCAGGAATTAGTCCTTGTCTCTAGGAGCAAAATGTGCTTACTCACATCCTAAAAAAAGGAGGAATGGGACAGCCTAAGGTTTCTCCACAAGGAAGTAGACTGAGAGATACACAGATGGCCTGAGCTGGCATGGATCTTTTTGCCCTGATTTCAGGCATAAGCTCCCCCACTTGCCCTTGTGCCAGAGGTTTCTGCACTCCTAGAGGAGCCTGTGAAACAGTGCCCACAGCCCAGCTACTCCAGATGATCCCACCACCTTGGCCAAAATAACTGATCCCACTGTGGCCAAATGCAGCAAAGACATGGACCTCCTTTTGTTTAGGGACAGTGAGTCCTGACTTTTACCTGCTTTGGGACTCTATCCTCATCCCAGATAGGAATCCACATGTTGTTCATAATAAAGGAACCTGTCTCAGTCTTTCTGCTGCTTCAGGGAAGGATGTGTGCCCTCTAAAGAGAGTCACAGGACAGCAACCGGGATGAAAAGAGGTCTCGGAAAAAGACCTGTGAAGGAATATACCTGTTTGGTGTGGGGGAAACTGAGAAGTATTGGGGTCAGTGTAACTACTTGCACTGCTGGGAAAGGGAGGGCATAAACCGCTCATCTAGAGGGAAAGCAGCAACAGGCTCTGAATGCAGTGACACAGGCTGGAGTTAAACATTAGTGTGACCTGTCTGCAGGCCTGGCTGGCAGCAACATGGACTGGGCTCAAGTGTGAAGGGGTCACTCAGAAAACACCAACCTGGGGCTCCAACCCCAGGAACATGAGGACATCCATAAAACTGCACTGGTGCCCAGGGAGCTAAAACTCCCCTGCTCACCAAGGCAAATCATTTAGTTCAACAAGCGGTATTTTACTCAAGGGAGAAAAGACAATCGAAAAACAAAATAACACACAAAATACCTCCCTGGCACACACACACAAAAATAACCTACGTGAAATAAAGACCGTTCACACCTGCTTGTTTGTCTCCCCTATTTAGTTCTGCTCCTCTCTATCCAATGCCAACATACGCTCCTGCTTTTGGGATCTTGTCCTCCTGAAGGACACATGTGATGAGTGGGTTGCTTTGGCTTTAAAGCCTTGACTCTCAGGCTTATGTTTTTAACTGGGAATCCAGCAAAAGCCTGGAAACAACCTGCCTGCAAAGGTTCTTAAGGGTATATTCCTGCCCCAGTTTGGTCTGGGCAGATGTGGTGCTGGCTTGGGGCAGGGTGACAAAGTGGATGAAATGCCCAGGGCCTTTTTTCAGTCTAGCCTGTTACAGAATTTTGAGAGCCATCCCTCCCTTTTCCAAGGGTTCTAACTCATGAAATGCAATTCAAGTTCAAATCCCACCTCATGCTCTTCTGTGGATGTCTGCAAGGTCCAGAAAAAAATATGCAATTGAGACACACATCATCATTTCTAGTGCATGCAGATCACTGCTGCTTCTTGTAGCTAATCTCCAGTTTCCCCATATCACTCTTTCAATGCTTTCTTTACCCTTCGCACTGTCTGAAGGAATGGAAACTGAAATGCACAGCTATGCTGTGGAAGAAAGAGTCTGATAGTCCCCAAAAAACCCATCCAACACAGATGATTGCAATATAGTGCAAGCAACCCATAGGTCTCTCCCCATCCAAGTTTCTCTTTCCAACAGATCCAAGGTGTTTGCCACGCTAATCGACAGCCAAATAAAAAGCTTCAGAATTTAAACTTCCATTCCTTTCCAATGTGATTGCTCTTTACAATGTGATTACTATAAAAATAGCTTGGGTAAAGCTATTGACATTGATTCTCGGTGTTTCCCCTTCTGAATGTTCCTGTAGCAAATGGTTTTATTTTATCACTTCCTCAGTACTCTACATGAGCTTTGGGGCTATTAGGCCTATCACAAAAGGCAAGACTGGCAGCAGCCCAGGGCAGCTCACTCACAGCTAGCTAGGAGACTGCTGGTGACAGAGTTCATGCCCAAGAAAACAATGCAGAGGATGGAGACCCACCTCCAGGTCCCAGATATTCACTGGTTTGGCTGTTTTCTCCTTCTGCCTTTTAAGCTCTGCTGATCAGAAGAAGACTTTGGGTTAAGCTCCACCTTGAAAAAGCTGTAGAAGTGGGATTTGGCTACACATTAAAGCACCGAGATCTTGGTGTCTGCATCTCGAGGCACATTTCAATTGCTTAACCACAGCTGCCTACTGCTATATAAAATGCTCTGGGATTCACCATCAGGCTCCAGCTGCCACCCCATCTGGATGCAGTCCTCCAAAAGGTCCAGTGTCCTGCAGACCAGTTTCATGTGGATATCTTAGATGCCCCAGAGTGTCTCAAATAGCACTAGATAACTATGTTAGTGCAGCTTATTCAAGCTTTGGGGTCTCTATTTAAATGGGTATCTAAGCTCTCATAATCAGTGGAGATATGATCAATGGGGACTGTAGAGGGGTTTAAGCAGCCACATGCTGGTATCTCTGAGTCTCTTGCTCATACCAGCATGGGGGACAGCAGCCTGGAATTATGTCATTGAAAGGGGCTCAGCTGCCATGGCACTTGCCACCAAAACAAAACATGTGGGCAATCACTCAGCTGGTTGTAGCAAACACACAGCAGCTGCTTACCTCCTGTCATGTGCTTGGACCCCGTCAGGCCACATGGAATGACCCAGATGTAAGGAAATGTTATCTGAATTTGCTGGAATCAACAAAGCCTTTTCCCGGGAGGTTTCTGGGGCCCAGAGGTCCATAAGCAGGAGCTTGCACATCCTTGCCTGATGCCCTCAGCTTTGACCTGGAATGAGAAGTGAAATTTTACTTTGGAAGGAGCTACAAAACAGATTGACTGTGGTTCTGTGTTTGCATCCTTCCCTGCCTGCCAGGGAGGTTATAGGAGCCTTGATCACTAATTTCCTGTTTACTTTATGTTACTTTTACTGTCCCTCATCTTCTGGCTTTTTTGAATCAGTGCTGGGTTTCCATGGACGAGATAGTAGGAAAATGTTCTGCTGTGTGCACTGCAGATGCTGGACGCTCAGGCCTGTTTCTTTATGTTGCTCCAAAATAGTCATACCACAACACATGCACTAGTTCCAAGTATACACATGTACTAGTTTCATGCAATAACAAAAATCTTGGGTAAATGTTCCCAAGCAAACAACCCAACCTGTGACCTGGAGGAAAGAATCAGAGCACTTATGTATGTGTGTATGAGTATGTAGGTTTTTGATGGGCACTCTTATCATCCAGTGGATTTCTAGGGAAAATGTGATTTTCTCAGGAGCTAATTTGAAGCAGCTACCCTATTTGGAGGGGTGAAACCATGCAGGTCTGCATGTGTTTTGTACCATGCTCCTTGCCTTCAGATTGAGAGTATATGCTCCAGCTTGTTTTATGTAGTGGCACAGATATTGCCACAGGGTCCTGGCTCAGACCTCAGGTTTTTCATAGAATCATAGAATAATAGAACATTTTGGGTTGGAAGGGACCTTAAAGACCATCTTGTTCCAACTTCCTGCCACAGGCAGGGACACCTTCCACTAGACCAGGTTGCTGCAAGCCCCATTCAACCTGGCCTTGAACACTGAG
>JANHGB010045268.1:85056-103671 GCA_026283785.1 Coracopsis vasa | reverse complement strand
TCCTGCTCGTGATCGTAGTGTGCATGGTTAAAACCCTTCCAAAATCTTCATTCGCAAAGTCAAGCCATCAATCAGATAGGGTATCCAAGAAGGCTGAAACTGAGCTGGCACTTGTCCTAGATGCTCTTCTGAAGCAGCTTCTTTAAGCTTCTCCTTCACTTATCTGGAAAGTTTGTACTTTTGCACTGTACAGTCAGTCATTTGGCATTTAAACAGCAATTAACACCCAGCCAAGACAGTCCCCGAGCAGAAAATCAGGGACTAGGCAGCAAACAAAACACCGTGGCCAGCAGCATGACTCCATACTGTACGCTGGCTGCTCAGGAATAGCAGGGCATCTGTGTCCATGCTTCTGCAGAGTAAGTCACCCCATGTTCTATAAAATACTTACCATAGCTGCTCCTTAACAACAGATCTCATTTTGGACTTGGATCATTTAACCAAGTACCACCACAAGTTAATACATAACAAATTTCATCAAATCCCAGCTGCAGTCAGGTCAGTCTTGTACTTTGCTGTAGTTTCATTGTCCTCCAGTTACAGCTTACTCTGCTGTCTGACATTAACAGGCATCCTCGCTTTCTCTCCAAACAGCACCCTTAGTTTTACTGCTTTGCTTAATCCCTTCTCTCTCCCTCCTGCTCCACGGACAGGCAGCTTGGTAATTACTGCTCCACTTGGTACGTTCTTCTTCCTTCACTACTTAGAATAAAGGAGTTTCTACCCCTTACTGTCACATCTGTACCTCTGCATGGCCATGCACCAGGCAGCACAGACAAGCTTATTTGTGCAGATACCCACTGACATGTATTTTCCTGCCTTACTTGCTAGCACTTTCATTGAAAGAGAGAAGAGAGCTAGAAAGCTGGTGCCTGAGGAATGCCAAATATATTCTTTCTTATACAGGAGAAGGAATAGAAAAGCATCACCAGCAACTTGGATGCAGTCAAACCACACACAACATATATTTTGGGGAGGGATAAATAGTCTACAGCTGCTTTCTGCAGTCCTAGCTTGCTCTCCAAGGAGCTCGTTTAACTTTTCCTTTAGGCAAGCCTTCCAGCTGATTTCATTTGTAACTCAGTGTTTGTACTCCACAATTTATAACTGGGGACAGAGGCAGGGTAAAGGTGTCCTGCCCATGCTCTCCTAATCCAGACAACAAACATTGTAAGGCAGCAAAAATGGAGTAGCATTAAAAGTCACACATCCCCCTCACCCCCCATCAACTCTGTCAGCTCAATCTCAAACTGGTGTTGAAGAGACCCTCTGAGGACTAAACACACTGAAGTCTAAGGACAGTGACTGACGGATGACCACCTGTGGCTCTGGCATTTGTGCCCACCTCGGGCAACCCAGGACGAGGAACTCTTAGCACAAATGAAAATAGAGAACAGACATCTGTTGTTTGGGAAATCTGTTCTGAGCTGGAAGATGGAGAGTAACAGCAAAGCTCCAAAGCAATACACATTGTTTCACAGATTTCCTTGTCAAGAGATCTTCTGAGAAGTGTGAACATAACAAAATGTCATCGTTTCTCTAAGCTGAATCCATACAAATCATTGCTCTCAGTTCCAGATATAGGTTTCTAGAGCAAGCAGATAAAACACAACCCCATAGCCTACTCGCACATTTTCTCCCATCACACAAACAATCCCATTATCTTTTTGCAGGGATGTCTGTTCTACACCCATATGAAAAAATTCACAGGTACATAATCTGCATCACAGAGGAATGGCAGAAGCAATCTGCAGTAAAAGCAGAAAACTGTAGAAGTTACAGCAGCTGCATAAAACATATTCTTTATTCCCCCCTAAAATCAAGACCATTGAAAAAGCAGCACTGACCCCTCAGTCCTGAAGTATATATAAAAAAATATATTTATGTGAAACCACCTTCAGAAGTTGTTCACCTTACCTTAGGGATTGCTTGACAATTGGTGAGGCGTTTTACTTTGTAAATTTTTTCAGCCCTCAAACTAATTCTTGTCACTACATGTATATATATACACCTATACATACACATACATGCAAATCTCTAGAGTAGTGCATAAACAAGGCTGTAAGTTTTCCCCATCCATACATACATCTGTCCCTCAATTGCACAGTTTGAGATCTGTGCTGCTTGGCTTTGAAACAAGAACTCACCTTAGGTTTTTCCGCGTGCTTGAGAGTCTTTGTCAAGTCACTGGCATTCTCGGCTGACGATGCTCCCTGTATCCTGGCTCCGTCTCCAGACTCCAAGCCAGGAAGCAATGTTTGTGAACAGCTGCAGTGGGGCTCCTTCACCTTCTGACCAGAGATCAGATAGGTCTTCAAACCTACCGAAAAAAGAAATGAACAGTCAGAACTGCAGAAAGACAAAAATAACTCTCCTTTGGACTTCCCAGATATGAAACACAGCAACTGTCAAAGCACTATCAAGGCTCGGGAATACAGCACACAGAAAGATTGGCTGGGAATGACCACCAGGAACATAAAGATGCTCTGTGTGAAATGGTGGCAATTAGGACTGCCCAACATCTGCTGTCCCAGACGTAAGGGACTAACACAGCAACAGCCAGGACCTACATGTGCTTTCTTTATTCCATTTTCACTCATGTACTTCTGAAAAATAGAGCTACGACCTTATGTGTTTGCTTCCAAGCTGTAATCTGAGCTCTCACATTAACTCTTTACTTCTGGAAAGGATTTGCAGCCTGTTTTTCAGTGATATCTGTGTTAATATTCTACTTCTGAAAAAACAGCACATATCCCTCCACTTGCCAGAGATGTCGTGAAGATTGCTTAATGCTGGTAGCACACCAAGAAAGGAAATGGCATTTAAGTGCTAGAAATCCTGATGGGTTTTCATAGTTAGTGCAGATTTCACATTTTTAAAGAACAGAATCAATCTCTCCCTCTCACACGTACTCCCACACACGCCCTCTGCAACTGCTGTAGGAACTGAAGCACAATTGGAAAGCAGATCCAATATTAAAGGCCAGGCTGGTAAATAACATGTTGTATCAAGCTGAGCTGTAACAAAAACCTGTTCAAAATGAAAAGATCTGAATTTTGTTTAGAATATCACTTATTTTACTTCCTTGTAATTTTGTGTTATGACCTTCTGGGTTATTTCTAGGCACAAAGACTGAGAAGGAGCTCCAAATCACACTGCTTCCTGATTCCAAATGAGTTAATGTTATTGCCACTGTATGGAAAAGCTCCCACTCAGCAAGGAAGGGCACTGATGTGCTCCAGAAAGTGTGGAGGTCATCAGCTCTCAGAACTGGAGAGAGCCTGTTACTTTGTGGTACCAGAGGCTGTTGTCCTGGGTGTTTCTGCAGCTAGAGACTCACAGGATGACTGTTGTGTTTCTATTTGGGTCAGCTGCACAGCACCCCCCCTCACCCCTTTTACTGATACTTGTCACCCAGTTGCAGGCAGACATGTGACTGTCACAGCCATCGACTGCACTCAGCTGTCTACATGCATGGGACGAAAGCTGGAAATGAGTATGTCAAGTTGCAGCCCTTGGAGGAGGGCAGGTTTTGTTCCGTATGATAAGGTCATTCTCTCACAACCTTCTTCACAGACAAAAAAATCATGTTCTATAAACCTTGTATTTTTTTTTGTCCACAATATGTAAACACAGACAGTATTTCATCTGTAACCTTTTCAATGGAAATGTTAGGCGTACTAATAACAATGTCACATTTTCTTTGTTCATTCTACTAGTAATTTCAGCTCCACTTCTACAACCAACACAGAAACCCACAGCCGTACCAACCAATTCAACCTCAGGTTCAGAAGCTGCTTGGAGAGCTGTGGTGCCCCCACGTAGTGCTCCAAGCCCCGGAGCACCTGCTTGCATACTAGGGGTATTACACTAGAGCCAACCTTTATTTTTATATCATTTATAGTCACTCTTGAATTTTATTTGGCAGCGCCGCTTCATAACCCCCCGAGCTGCTGCTGGCTTCCAGATGTACGGCTGTCCCTTTAAAACTTATATTGATGGGGGCTGTCATTTAAGGAATTCAACACAATCAGCTTACAATTATATGTTTACTGTGGTAAAAGCTGGAACATTAAGCTTCCTATTCCTATTTTTAACAGCTACCTTAAAGCAACAGGATTATTTTACCACTCCTATTATTCTTCTATTTTTTTCTCTTAACAAACACAATCTCTTGGGGTTTTGTCTCTTTGAAAAGGCACTTTTAATGTCTTCTTGTGCTGTACAGCATAATTATTTTGTCAATCTGTTGCACACAGTAAAATTATCGCCAGTTTGAGCTCCTCGGAGAGGAAAAGGGGAAAAGGCTATGGTATGCTGGGAACTGAAAACGTGTTTGGGAAAGCAGAATCCATCCTCACCCCAACCTGAAACTGCAGTGGGCTGCAATTCCTTGACCCTACTCCCCACCTTTTCCTTCCCAACACGGCAACCACACCAACCCCAGCCACCATCTCCACAGTGGCAGCCACAGCCGCTCGCACCCGCTCTGCCCCACAGGCTCTAGCTGCAGGGTTTAATGTTGGCTATGACAGCTGCTGTTGGCAACAGGAGCTATCAAAACCTCTTTATTCACTCCTCACGCTTCCCAGCCCCACCACGTCCACTGAACAAGAATTTGCAATGTGAAATCAGACAAGGACAAGCCAATGTCCTACAGAATCACAGCACATACGTCATAAGAAGTCAGCAGGGCTACTCCTAGAGCTGAATGCAAGGTCAGGATCTCAGGGGAGCAAATAAAGGGAGGGAAAATGGTTATTTTTGGAAAGCTTTGGAAAATCAGGAGGTGCAAAAATCCTTCATCTTTACAGAACTTTACTAACATTGCCAACCTAATACTTGGTTTGTTATTAAATCCTTCTTACTATAGGAAGGTTCAACTTGCTTTAGTATTCCTTGCAACTCCCTAACACTTCACAAAGCAACTCCTACATTCAGTCTGAAATATTTGGGTATAAAAAGGGGTCATTAATTCAGTAGAACTGTATCGATATAACTAAGATGTATAATACAAGAACAATATTCTTCCTCCTCCTCCATCTCCAGTGAATTAGTGCAATCAACAGTCTGTCATCTTCCATACAGCCGGTGCACGGAGTGAAAAATATCCATGCCACCATGTAGCACATCCAAATCAATTAAGTAACACAGCAATATTAAATGAATAAGCCAACAAAGGAGGGGCTGCTATTTTATGTGAAAAGCAGTAAACAAGGTGCAATTTTTGGTGTGTTGCTGTGCAACGCTATAACTCAAGACATGGCAATGAAGAAAGCACTACGAGATGCTTATACTGCTATTTATAAAGGCAAAGCTCACCCTTTCTTCCCCTCCTGCCATTCTCAATCTCATAATCACTTCCTTCCCCTAAATTTATTCAAAAGAAATGCTGAAAAATAACACAACCTCAAACTGCCTGATGGCAAATCTCTGCTCTGGCAGGCTTTACCCTGCAGTGTACTGCTGCTTTTTCCAGAGATGGCTCTTGGAAGCAAAGACAAGGAAGTGGCTACAATCCACCCCCCAACATACCAACTGAACATATACAGTATTTTCTGCTCCAGGGGAAAAAAGTGAGCCATGTTGTTTATCTTTGAGAAACACAAGCCATTTCCTTCACTTGTCTTCAAGGTCTGAGAATCTGTAAGCGTTATGAAGAGTAACTGCTCCTGCACACTGAGCCAAAGCACCCATTTCTTTAATTCAAACATTTTGGATATTGACATGGCAGCATTTGTAAAGTGCATTTTTGACAAATAGGTAATAGTTAAAGTGAGGTCTCTGTAGAACCACAGTGGATTTATTACTCTTACTACTCTTCTTTTTATTAGTGATATTCCTCTGAACTTGTAAAAACAGAAAACCATCCTAAACACTAAAAAAATACCCCTAATAACAATAAAAAACCCCATATGCATGCACTCACACAAATCATTTTCTGTATGCACAAAAATAAACAAAAGTATAAATAAGGTTGTATATAAACATCCCAGTCTTCAACCTGATTCTGGTAGCGTGAGAAAACCAGTCACTGCAGAGCTAATGGAACACTCAGTAACGTGGATGCAGGCAGAGCTCGGAGCTCCCTGTCCACATGCTGCCTCCCTGCCTGCTCCCTGCCAGACCCTGGGTGATACCAAACCAGGCTGGGCTGGAGACACTCTGTAGCTGTGTTTATGGATAAAAACTGTCGCCAGTAATTAGTAGGAAGTCACCTGCTGGGAAGGAACAGGGAAAAGGAGAGAAAAGATGTTCTGGTCTTTCAAGTCCTTAATTAAGTCATTCATTTCCTTTCTTTCAGCTCATTTATCCTCATGACTTCAGTATTGAAGTTGCTGTTATGCCAATTTAATCTGATTTTTACATTAGTAGAGGGCATTCCTCCATGCATCTTTTGAAGATGAGATGTCTTCTACAGATCTCAAGAAATGGAGGATTAGTGCAAATACTGATAAGCAATTCTTTGGTAAAACAAGATGCAAGTTTCAACTTTTGATGCTTCACCTGCATGCAATTGAAACTTTTTAGTCCTCTATTGATAGCTGACAGGAAAATTACCTTCTCTCTGGCAAACTGAATGCGTCATACTTCTCACATCTCTAACAAACTTCAAATGCTTTTGAAACCCTTTTAGCACTGACTCTAAGAAATGCCAAAAAACAATGGCAATATTTCAGTCGTGGTCTTACTGATTCATTTAATAACAATATAATCCCATTCTTATTTCATATCCTTGTTTCTCACTCCATTAAACCCTTCTCCTTTTATGTTGCAGTACATGGAAACAGCATTTCACTAACAAGTGATCCCTCTTCAGAACTACTTCCCAGTACACAGCCCTCTGTTCTGTAAGACTAGCAATGTTTTCTTGTATTGCTGCAATAAAATCCAAATTGTATCGATTATCCCCCCTTTAACCAAATACCTTCATGCTAATGCTTCTCCACTGTTTATCTTTCCATCATTTCCCATAAAGTCCACATACTTCAATCATTTAATTGTGTCTCTTTCCAAACAAGTATATATTTACAAACCAATTGAGGTCCATTTTCACAACTCTCTACTTTTGCAGTATCTCACCTCACAAAATTGGAGTTTGCATGAAAGCTTTCATCATGAGAACCACAGTGACTGTCAATTGCACTGATTTTTAGGCTGCCACTCCCACATGAGGGCAAGAATTACCTTCCAGTTAGAAAGTAATTCTAATCATCTGCCACAGTCTGCCATAAGGAACAATGTTAGCTATTATCTTTCAACAATTTAACATCTCATTTTATGTAACTCTAATACAAGTAACTAACAGTGCTGCAGCAGGCTCCTAAGAGAAGCTTTGCAGTTTAGGACTGGCATTAGCTGCTTTATGAACTAATGTGTGGTAACTCCCTTTTGCGTTACACTTCTCTGCAATCAATCAGCCTTTGCTTTCTCTTTTTAGAAATACAATAAAAAGTTTTCTCTATGCCTTTTAAAGACATCATCTTTGCCCTCGCCAAAAATCTGGGAGTGAAAATACAGTGTTCAGCCATTGCCGCTTCAGGGAAAGGAAGCACATCTACAGTCAGGTTTCCTCATACCATAAAATAGGCTGCTATATGGTTTTATTAAACTCTGACTTGCTCTGTAAAATACATTATTAACTGCAATGTCTGGAATGTAGTATGACAGGCAAATAACAGTAATAATAAAAGAGACCAGAAACTTACTTACTGCTCCTAATTGCAGACTATTTTTGCATCTCTCTAACTTTTCTACATTGTTTTTTTTTTCTTGTCAAATCTTAAATAATTTTTCAGGTTTTAACCTCGCCTGTTTATGCAAGAAATAACATAGTGCATACCATCACTCCAGGAGCTTTACTATCCTTTGGGTCCAAGCTGTTGCTAAATCTAAAGACGATGTTCAGCAGGAAATACCCTTCCCTTATTCTTAACAGTCAGTAGATGCCAAATTTGTATTTATAAGGACTATTTCTCACTTTGTTAGACCTACTCTTGCACAGAGAGTTCATGCAAACCTCTTCCTCCCTCCCAGCACAACATTCCCCTCTATTAAACCAGGAACTGGTAGCTTACACCACCACAAGAAACCTCAGAACCAGAAAACTCTGAGGAAGGCCACTGACCCCGAGAGCCCAACGGTGCTGCACAGCAACGCTGACGTGCACTGGCAACATGTGCAATGCCTCAACGGATTGACTGCCCACAATGTACAAGAAGAACATGATGAGATGGTGCTCAGCATATATAACATTAGAAACTGATGGACAGAAACTTTCACTTTGTGTTTCACTTGAGATCAATATTGAAAATGGATGAATCTGAGATTTAAATTCCTTTTCCTAACTAAGACTCTGTAGCTAACGTCATACAGATAACTGAGGCATCTTCAGAAAGGTACTCAGTAACCAATCTGAACATAGTGCCAAGAAACTTGGAACTTCTAATGTAAATAGGCATCATTACTTATATAATAATTTTTTTCCCTATTCTGCAACTTTGTCAAAAGATTGTTCCACTTACGAAATAACTTCAGAAAATTTCCCCCTTGAAGCTTCTACTAATTTCATGATTAAAGTATTTGTGCATGCAGAAATGAAGAGAGAAGCAGAGGCTCAGAGGAATGTCCTTACCTGGGCAACAGCACCTGGTAAATACAAACTGGATAATCAAAGGTCTTGAGATATCCCTGCAAGGCACCTTTCAGTCAATTCAACTGTCACAGCTGCAAGAGCAGAAATGCTATCTATGCCCTAGTAGTTATTCCTCCTCACAACTCAGTGAAGTCCCTTTTACCTTGAAGCTCAAATTCTGGCTTTCAGAAACATAGGCATGTAAAGGCCTATAGGTACATTTCTAATTTCAAGGAGGTGACTGCATTGTAATTAGATTGCTCTGAGAGTAAATTGTAGTCAAGCATGTCAGCAACTGGGAAATAATAACAACAACAACAGTAATAATAATAATAATAAACCCATTTCTGCTTTGAACCTCTGAAGCAGCCCAGAACTTCTGGGACCCGGGCTAAGAGGCCACTTACAGGACAAGTGCTGGCAGCACCTTCCTCCCCTAAGGCCATGAGCAAGCAACCAAACATCTGCTTGCCCACGTTGAACAGAAGAGAATGCAGAGCTTCCACAGCCAAACCTTGCAGGTTCCCTTCAAGGCATCATGTCCAAGATACCATTATTAGCCTGATCTCTAACTGCAAGAGGAGCAGCTTTTCCAGCAAGTTTACAAGACGCTCCAAGAGCAGAAACAATTGCCCAACCCAGCCTGCCAGCAGTGCTCAGGATGGCCAAAGAGAGTTTAGCTGATTTCCTGAAGGAGCTACCAGCAGCTGTGGTTCAACAACCACATCTAGTTCCAGCCCTCTGCCATGGGCAGGGACACCTTCCACTAGACCAGGTTGCTCAAAGTCCCATCCAACCTGGCCTTGAACACTTTCAAGGATGGGACTTTTGCTTGCTTCTGACTACAAACTCACAGTTCCCTCATTTTCACTCTTTCTTAGTACTTCACTTTTTCTCCATCTTCCCATATAAACTAAACAAGATTTTCGGAGAGGAGCAGAACATGTTTCCATAGCCATACAGCAGACGCACATTTACTTCATTTTGTCATACAACTTCCCTGCATCACTGAGTTACTTCTCTTTCAGGCACAGCATCTCTCTGGCCATCCTTCCTCCATGTACTAGAGGCAGCCTGACAGACCCCACCTCTCTCTCAGAACAGAACCTGACCAAAAAATCAAAAGCTTATCACTGTCTTTTATACCAACAGGCATTTTCTGTCAATCACACTACAGCTCTACACAAGACAACATTGGATGACTTTACAAAAAATGAAAGTAATTTTCCCAACCTGCAAAGTAACTTTCTCCAACCCACAAAATTTTCAGTGAAGCAAGTCTGACCCTCTCACCTGCAGAAATCACTTCCAGCTCAGTGAATACAAAAAATGAAACCCAGAATGCCTGGATTCTAACAATCCAGCCTACCTGGAAAAGCACTTTGAATGTATGGAGCAACATTTCCTGTTGCTGAAATAGAACAGGAATTTATGAGCCAACTTGTTATCTTAGGTCTCTGGAAAGCAGAAACAATGATAATAAGAAACAGAACTCTACAGACTGGAAACACAAAAGGAACTCCAAAAACAAACCTCAAATCCAATCCTCATAATCTCCAAAGGACTACAAAGAGCCAGAGAAACCAGAGGCATCTTCTGCATTATGGAAAACCACTGTTTTTCTTATGCCTCTTTTGTTTAACAAAATGCTTACTTTTGATCAGCTAACAGACAACAGTGAGTTTGAAAAACGCTGATCAACAACATATGTGTAATTTTGGTATTCAACATCTGCCAGTTTTAAGTGGGGAACCCTGTACTCAAACCCACAATCTACATTTACAACTAAACAGCACAAAGAAACTTGCAGGCTGTGGGTCTATCCTCCTTCAGTCTTCTTTTTCTTCTTCTCACCTGTGTGGGATGATAAAAACCAACCACCAAACAAAAAACACAGACATGCAGCTCAAACACAAAGGTCTAGCTACCACTCTTGGCTCAGGGGTATATTTACATATGTACTTTTAAACTCTACTGGCAAAATTAAAGACAGTCTGACTAGTGAGCCTGAGCTCTATCCCAGGGTTTACAATTGCCCTGATCTACTTTCTGCTCCACCAGTTCTGACTGACCACAGCCTGAATGTGAATGGCAGATGAGCCCATTCTCTGGGATGACTCCGTGCAGCTTACAGGCTGACACTTTAATAGGAAAAAACGTAGCTCTGAGTCAAAAGATAAGCCTGGGATTTTTTCAGTCTTGCCAGGGGCAATAGCGTGCTCCACAAGGGAAGCCTGAGTCCAGCAGACTTAGTAACATGCTGCAGATAAAAGATTATCTCTACTCTAAGAGTTCCTCACAAAACCTAATTGATGTATGACGTTCCTACATTTAAAGCAAAAAGATGGCCTAATTCCAGCTCCAGAATTAACTGGTAAAGGTACTGTCTGGGTTTTACTCACATTCCTAAAGCCTTCTGTAAACTCTCCTGCGGTCTTGGTCATGAAAAAGCATCTACTTTTATTTTTCGTATTTATTGACTATCCCTTTGCCCTCTGGGTTAATTTTAACACCTGAGAAGGAATAAGCAAGATGACAGAAAATGAAATTTTTGAACAATGCAGCTGCCAAACCAAGAGTCAACCAAGCACACAGGGCACGACTTTTTCAGGGCATTCAGACCTTCCAAATTGATATTCCTACCACAGAACACCCTTTCTGAAAATATACCTAAGGAATAATGAATTAGAAATTGAATCTAACTATTAATACATCCCATTTAGAAATTCAACACTTGCTTCATTGTCTGGATGGTGAAAGAGGTGCCAGTGCTGAAGAAATGACAGAGGCAGAGGAATGAGAGCTGAGCAATCTCAGCCCCAGGAAAGCTGCTCTCTAGCACTGCCCTACTCGCTACTGCACCCACTGTAAGTTGTGAGCTGCGGTATGGAGACACACAGCCTGCTTTACATGGCTGCAGTGATGCATAGCAGACGTAAATATACTTTAGATATACAACATGCCTGTTTTAGCATGCTAGGGACTCTGTTCTTTAAGAAAAACGGTAAGGTCACAACACTGTAAAGTCTTTTGAAGATAATAGACATTTTCTTCCAGTTTCTTGGTTAGGGTGCAGATGTTGGTTTGGTGTGTCCCCCTCCTTCATAACTGACAAGAAAGTATCTTAAAGTTCAAAACCAGATGGCTCAGGCAATAACCAATCTTAACTTCTGCCTAGCCCTCAATTTTAACAAATGTAGGACCATGTACAGAGACGGAGGCGTTCCTCTGTAACATACTTGCATTATGGGCATCCCTGTACTTACATTAAATTACTGCTATGGCCAGGCCATGGTAATGGCATGGAAGGCAGCAAGATGATGGAGGAAGCCTTTGGGAGAAGCTTCCTGTATAGTCTCTTCAATCCAAGCTCTCTGTCAGGCATGTCAACATCAACATTTCCCTGGTGAATTTGCACACATGGGAAGTTCTGGCATTCCAAATCACTCATAAAGAGCAACAATCCTTTGGGGATATGAAGCATATACTTCCATAACTTCCTTTTATTATAAACAAAAATATGTTTCCAACTTAAAATTACATTTTACTGTGGGAGGGAAACCAGCAGTCAGAAAACTGCACACGGGAGATCTCCAAGCAGGGACTTCAAAACATCTATTTAAACAACAGCATTATAAACCAGAGAACTATGGATAGATGAGAGGTTTTTGAGAAAAATTCCACTCCTCTAGACTGAACAATATACAAAGGCACAAGCACTCCAGAAAGACATCCTATATATTAAATTTTCTTCTACCCACATACTGGCTGGCATACCTCAGGAGCTATGGATGGCTGTACCAGCCTCTGCTAAACACAGGCAGACTGGAATAAGTTGAAGAGAGAGAAGCTTCAAGTGAAAGTTTTGTCAGCTCTAGGTTCTTGGGAATGGGAATTTATTCATTCCAAAGTCAAAAGGCATGGCCAGTTTGAAAGCAGTTAGAAGCTTATTAGAAATCCCACCCAGGAAAAGTTCACTCGGGACCAGAAGATGCCACCTCTTTTTGACTGCTGTTTTAGAAATGATGAATAGCAAGCGTGCAGGATGCACAGAAGGATTTCAATGAAAAACAATGGTCTGATGCAACCAGAGCCTGCTCTGGCCCTTGGTAATAGAGTGAGCTATTGTGGCTCTCAGTACTAACATTTTTTTAATAGAATCCAGACAAGAGCACGCACCAATTTAAACAAGATTTTAGAAGTCTGTTTTGTTATACTGGTGCAATCTCTCTGTGTTGACAGGACGACAATCAGGCACATTCTTTCCCTCTTGCATAATGCAGGTAGTCTGGATTTGCCATGCTAAATCAGCATTTTACTTAAGCCAGGGCAATCCTACCGGCTAATCCTGCCCTCGCGCAGAGCCATGCAACTGCTCTGCTCACTGTGGACTTGCAGGCAAGTAAGCCTAAATCAAACCAGAAGCATGTGCAAGCCTGCTACAAGCTGGTGGGCTCTGCATGTTTGACTTTTTTTGGTTGGTTGGTGTTAAAAATTCACAATCTGACATTTAAGAGGTAAAGTAAAAAGCAGGCATCATACTCTCAGTAGCAGTCTTCAAAGTTTTTTCCAAGCAACTGATCATTATTGAAAGCACACAGTGAGCACCCACGTTCTGACTTGTGTCAAAATGAAAATATATCATCTCAGGAATCTTTGCGGCCACACATAGAATCACAGAATAGTTTGAGTTGGAAGGGACCTTAATGATCCAGTTTCAACCTCCTGCCACGGGCAGAGACCTGCCATTAGACCAGGTTTCTCAAAGCCCAGTCCAACCTGGCTTTGAACACTGCCAGAAATAAACTTTAACTCATATGTTTCCAAATATCCATCACCTACTGCTAAGAATGGCCCTTCTCATCGAACCTTTCCTCAGTAGTGGCCATCCACATGTAACTTGTTACTTCTTCCTATTACAAAAGGCAGCAACAAAATAAAAGCAATTACTCGAGAAGGCACATCAGGGCTTTAGGAAACGCACACCTGCTACTCGACTGCAAACTTTGGCTGGCTTTTCTCCACACCTGTTTATCTGAACTGGGGCATCCTGCGCTCTGCAAGTAACCCTAAACACTTAATTGAAATGAATGACACAGAAATCTTCTACTGACAATAAAACAGAGAACATAAAAGACTTGACCTTAAGGGACCAAATCAAAAGAATTAAGTTTGCATTTCTCAGATAATTCCTGCATTAAAAATAAGAGGATTTTTTTTTTTAATTGCATCTCTATCATTTTGAAATTAAAGATCATCCCAGCTATGTTGCTCTTTGGCCAGAACTGAAGAGCTACGTAGTGAGCTTCTACAGAGCCTGCAAAAAACGTTGCTTGTCACATGGGAGACAGACTGGAGCAGGGCCAACATATTTCAACAACATGGCAAGCCAGCAATCCCTTCACCAGCACCGCCGGCTGTGGGAATCGTGTGAGCATCAAGATATTTATTCAAATGGGCTACAAGAAACCAGACAAATAGAAATGATGTTGCACTACTGAATTCAGTCATTTCCTAATTCCCTCGACACTGAGCCTTGTGCAATGCAAACAGGCAGCTGTAATTCAAGGTAAGTTGTTATTTATAACCTATGCACCACTTGTTTACATGTGGTTGACAGTTTTACATGGTTACTAATTCAGTAGTGAAAAGTAAAACTAATGCAAATAAAACTGCTGCAGGAGGCACTTCAGAATAACAGTATACAGCAGTAGTATAAACACCGGTCAGGTGATGAAGAAGAAATTCCTAAATGCAGCCACCATGTAAGGATGCATCACTATACAGCTGGATTTTTAATCTAATCAGCAAATTTCAGCCACTGAGTACTTGCAGTGTCTCCAGCACAAAAAAAAGATTGACAGCCACTGCTGAGAACAGCTACTGAGCATTGTCTCCCCCAAGCAGAGAATCATCTTTTCAGTTTCTTTCCCCTCCTTAAGTGAAATATATAAACAAACACTCCCTCCCCAAAATAAAAAGAATTTGAAAGTTGTGAAACAAAGCTAAAAAGGAAGCACTTCCAGAACTGTGCTTATTCACACAATCAAAATGCTCCTGAAATTTCTTCCATTTCCCCTGTGTATAACATTCAGACATCCTCTTGTCCTGACACAACACACTGCCTGTGTGTTCCTCTTCACAAGGTAGCCACAGGTTTGGACTCCAGGTTGGATTCACAACACAGATCCCTTTTACCTAGGACATGGCAGTAAACCCACAATGGAAACTGGTCTTGTGTTGCTACACATGGAGCCTCAAGAATACAACAGCAACTGCCACTTCATGTGAAGGTGCCATGCTCCTGGCTTGTTAGGCCAATGAGAAAGACACAGCCAACTTCTTCCCTGGAAGAGTCTTATCCAATAGTTTAAGTTGTTTTTCAGACTGTGATCTTTAGACTCTGTGTAGTTATGGATGAGTTTTTAGAGTCCATGAATGAAAACCAAGGAAAACAAGCCTTCTAAGAGCTGGCTTTGAGTCTCTAAGTGTGCCAAAGCACCCGTACTCATCAGAGTCTGCAAACCAGAAGAGGCTGAAAAACACCATAACAAGGGATCTTCTAGGACATCTTCTATTGCCCTCTCCCATTATATCACTGTCCAGTGGAGTACACTGCATCTCTTACTACTAGAAAACAACATGATGGGCAAGAAGAGTGATGACCCCTCACCAACTACAAGGACAGAGAACAACCTTTCTGTCACATGAGTAGCTGTTGAGGATCTTCAGCCCATCACTCAAAGCTCCCAGTACACAGGAGCCAAACACCTAGGTCAGAAGACGTTAGAGCAAACACAGGTATCTCATAGAATATTTTGGGTCAGAAGGGACCAGCTGGCTTCCTGGGCTGCAAGCACACACTGCTGGGTCATGTTGAGCTTCTCATCAACTAACCCTCCCAAGTCTTTCTCCTCAGGGCTGCTCTCAATTCAGTCTCCACCCAGCCAGTATTTGTGCTTTATTTGTGCTCTATTGTTTACCTCATGCCAAGACTTAAACCACACTACCTCTGGTCCTGTTCATTCACTTCAAATGCTGCATCCCTATTAAGTTTAGCAACTTGTACTTCACCAAATAATATAACATGATATTTTAATCATAACTTAGATGAAACGTGCCCATAAAATACAGAACATATGTAAGGAATTCTTGCATGTATCCAAATGGTAAACTACCTGATGAAACAAATATTGAGATTTGTCTATTGTTAGTCAACAGATTTGCTTGATCATCATTATGTCATACCTAGTGTGAATGACATTAAATAACATACAGTTAAATAAACATTCTCCAATACAAGTCCGTCAACATGTTCCTTGGGCTTGTCACTGTGTTTGAAATGAGTTCATCCTCACACTAGAAACAAGTCTTTGCCCAAAGCTGATAATCAAACCTAGTTTTTAAGACCTAAGGAGATACTAACACCACCGGCTGACAAGTAAGTAGAAGTCTTTCAAGTGACATAAACCAGACACGGGTAAAATCAGCATTTCTGTTTTTCCAAGGTGTGAATATCCCATAAATCCTCTATCATTATTCTCTGCATTTGGACCAAACCTGGCAGACTGCTTCATACCAAAGCAAGCCCCCAAAAACCAGCTCCTTCGTCAGCTCGTGTCCCATATTAGATTTCTCCATCCTTTACAAAAACATTCTCAGACTTTGTGCTAATAACTAGCTGATTACATTTCAAACCCTCAGGCTAAAAGTTATTACTGGGGAGTACAGGAATGTGTCTGGAATGCAAAAACAACCGGGGTGAAAATCAGTGGGCTCTGAGCTGGTATAAATAGATAGATAGTTCACTAAGGAAACTTATCTCCTCCCAAAAAACCTAAGCCCCAAGACAGTGACCCTGTATCTCCTCTACTTAATCTACTGGCGAACTGATTCATCTTAGCTGATCCCAGCTCTTGGGAAGAGGCATCTCATATCTACACAAAATATAAACAACATTTCTGTTATGCTTACATGCTCAACATTCAACTACCCTGAATAACCTGCTGATAAACTGATATAAGACACAGTAGTTTTGATATTCACATTTTCGAAAGAAATAATGGAAAAGTTCTTTTTATGGAAGCTTTCTTCATGGTTAAATGACACCACGTAACAGGGCTATTGACAGAAAGTTTCTGTTACGAAAACTTACTTCAGTCCATGCAAATTCCTGCATCATCCTCCACCTCAGAGTGCCCAAGCACCTTCAAGCAGAGTATCAAATTATGAGAGCAGCACATGGAGCATGAAGGTCTCTTCTCTTTTTTCAGTCTCCCTGCAAAGGGTGTTATAGCACATAGCAAGAAAGTAGCTCTGCAATGTACCTACATAAACAGGCCCAGGTACCTGTGGAACTTAGGGAGTCAGCACCCCCAGCTTGATTTTGGGGGCTATGGGCGGGTATTGTTCTATATCTGTGTAATTTAAATCCCTTCTCATTTAGGCATGGAGTTGTTCTTAATCACTTTGAAATAAGATGTAAGGGACACCGAGAAAAGCAAAAATCACATCTCAAGTGTCCAGGAGAATATTCTTGTGAAAGCTACCTATTCAATTGCAGCCATAGCTGTAGGGAAAAAAGCTTTTTAAAGAAACATCTAAAATCTAAAAATCATGAGAAAGCACAGAAACAAAAGAAATATCCCCTTTCCTACCAAACCCTGGGTCTCTTGGCTACACATAGCAAAATTGAAAGAAATCCAACAAAGGTTAAATATTTCCCTAACCCCTGTATTTGCTTCTGTGCTGCTGTTGCCATTTGCTGTCAAAACTCTGCTAGAACTGGAAGGGGCATCTCCATGGCCCAATTTCTTTGTACTTCTACTAAATCACTTGCCTAATGAAGTCCTTCATGATTTATTTGAAGATCCAAGCATACAAAAACAAAATTCTTCAATGAAGAATGAAGTATTTCGTGGGATTACTCTTCCCCTGAGGTTAGGGATCAAGTTTTCTGAGAAACATGATGAATCATTCTGGGTTTAGCTTACTCATCTTAAAAAGTGGGTTTTTTTAATCTGATAACAAGCAATTCTTTTTTTCAAAAGTATTTAAGAAACACTATGAGCTTATTTGAATGAGAAACAGAATATGCTTTTTTTTATTTCACCCTTGTACATATTATATTATGTAAAGGGAGGGGTTTATGACCAACTGATGGCACTTTTTAGTATCATGCTGAGATAACTCTTGTTAGTTTGGAAGCAACAGCCTATTTGGAGTACAGCAAAGCAGTTGCAAAACTCAGGCATAGGAAGTTTCAAAACAAACACTGACAGTGTTAAAATCATCCTTCAATTTGTAGTGTCTTCTTTCTAGGAAACTGAAATTAAACATCCAACATAATGAAGTTAAAGACACTGACCTCATTAAATGGTTTTAAACAGAGTGCCTGGCTTACAGGCGAGTTCACAGCACGTGTTCCCTGTCACTAGCACCAAAACTTCAGTCACGCACGTCAGCTTGTCAGTTTTCACATTAACTTTATGTGCAGTGAGATCCCTACATTTTGTGGGCACTGTGCCCTTCTGGGTGGACTTCTGACTGCCTTTCACTCTTCCTGTTGTTCTTGCACACTCTCCTTCCTTAACCAGCAATACAAAATTACAGAATTATTTTATGTCAAAATAAAGAGTGCCCTCCAAAATGATTAAATCTAAAAAAGCTTTAATAAATCTGTTTGATAAAAGTGTACTTACTGAAAACAGTTAAAATTGAACAAATATGTTGCGAAAATAATTTTTAATATAAAAGGAAGACATAGCAATGCTGTGGGTATCACATAAAAGTAAAGGATTTTTCCTCCCTTAGAAAGCATCATCATATGGGATCTTAGAAACACCAGGAAATCAGAGTGTTACAAGATATGCGAGCATGCAAATATACATTGCTAATACAGCAGCCTTCCACTGAAGCTGACAGAATGATCACTTCTTCCACAGGGGAAGAAGATCAGAGGTTGTATCAAAATGGGCAAG
>JANHGB010045268.1:56104-83201 GCA_026283785.1 Coracopsis vasa | reverse complement strand
TATTTTTCCGGAAAAAAAGGGCATAAAACCATTGGCTTGTGTTAAACTGAATGCAGAGTGGAACTTCCAAGTCATATGCTGTGCTCATGAGACAATACAAGGCAGGTTCCGCAAGAGAGGAATCAGAATCAGGCACTAAGCCTGGCATTCCAAAGTGAACTTCTGGCCAGCTTCTTCCCTGGAGACAAGTCTGGACCAGCTCAGAACCACTGACAGGTTAGACAGGCATCAGGACATGCTTCGGAACCAAGGGTGGAGATGGCCTCTGAGAGTTGCTTATCAAGTTGAATGTTGCCTTCTCTAGATCCTTTCTACAAACCCTGCCACCAGGACTACAAAGCAAGTGCCTTGATGCATACACTATATATATATATATATATAGGCGCATATATATAGTGTGTATATATGTGTGTGTATATATGCGTATATATATATATGCATAGATAGATAGATAGATATGTGTATACACATACACACACACACCCCCAAGCACATATATATACACATACATACACTAAGGAAGATTCCAAGTCCTTGCAAAACAGCTAAAATCCTCCATAGAATTTGCAGGAAGGGAGCAGGAGACTGATTTTTCCTCTCTCAGCCTCTTCTACTATGCTTGCCTTCACACAGGTGAGCTGCAGCGGTTATGGAGAAAGGAGTCCCCTGTGCAGCTCGGAAAGGTTTTCCTTGTCTCAGAGATCTGCTGTGTGCCTGCTCGGTTTAGATTTTCATTGATCCAGCAGAAGAATATGTAGGCAGAAGGAAGTTTTCCAAGTTTTCATCATATTTGATTTTAAAATTCCTCTTTGTGCCCTAATCTTCACAAAGGAAGGCCATACTAGATAGATTTTTTTCAATTCAGGCAAATCTGAATTCATCATTCATTTTGTCTGACTGGTTAAACACCACTCAGTAACAATCATCACCGTTCGTAACAGCAGCCCTATAAACACACCTGCCTCTCCTACAAAACTCTGGTGCTACAATAAACCTCATAAGCCTACATATTATTGAAAAAAAAATTAAAATCTTTTTCAGTTGAGATTACAAAATGTTTCCTTCTACATTTTTATTGTTATTTCTTCAGAAACAACACTGTTTAATGTCAAATTCCCACTGTGTTCTCAGAGAAATTTCCACCATAACCTCACATGGTCATGGAAAATGCTGACCACATATTGTATTTATGCACCAGAAGCTTCATGAAACTCCTTCAGTGAGATGCCTATATGGGGCAAGACCTTCTAAATCCCCCGACATGCAGTGATAAACCGAATTTAAAGTCCTGTCATTGAAAGAAGAAAAACTCAAGAGATGAACTGGTTCATCTGACTCAAAGCACAAAGTTTACGTCTGAAAAGTACCAATTTTAAATGCCAAAGTAGTTACTTTCCTCACTCCCTCTCATTTGAATTTAAAGCAGGGCAGCACTACTGATACTGTTCAGTGCTAATGTTGAAACGGAATGGGAATCAATAGGGGTTTTTCAGGAAGAGAGAGCACGGAAAGGAGATGAGCAGTTTCAATTCTGCTTCACCTCTGCCAGCAGCAGCTTCGACCACATCCTGGATACTCAAAACCCAAATTATCTCCAACACCTTATGTCTGCCAAATACACTAATTTTTCTCTCATCATCTACAAGTCCCTAGCTCTCACATTCTCAACAGCTCTTCCAATACAAGTTAACATGATGAATAAAAAATATGCAGCATATTGAATTGAAAAAATCTGGGAACAGCTCTAACAGCTCTGAAGCTGCTGTACAGATTTTATTACTCTCTTGCACAGTGAGGCAGAGTGTACTTGCAGCAGCCGCCTACTTCCCAGTTCAAAAGAACATGGAGCTCTTATCAAGCATTACACTACACATTTCCAGGTTGAAGGAAAGTCCAGGCCACAGATTAATGAAATGGGATTCTTATTCTCACTCTTCATATGCACCTTCATAACTTTCCCACTAAGGCCATACATCACAGCAATATTCTTTTGGTAGACATTTTAATTCTTGTGTTTAAATTGGTTTCCTTCAGAAACTTACAAAATTTTTGTGTGTTGGGAGAAAAAGAAAAAAGGTTAAAAAAGCAGGGTACTAGAAAACTGCAAACAGTGAAGTCATGTAAAGCCTCCATGGCAAAATCATTTTGAATTCAAATTCAATTGGAATATATAGCAGCCTAGGAAATTATGGTTCTAAACCACAAACAAGCAAGGGAATGTTTAGTAACCCCAAGCAAAAATCCCCTGGCCTTTCTAGCAGCACAGTTCGAGTTTGAAGCTTTACATCTATTTATAGACCTCGGGCACATATCACTACAATAGTTGATTGTGCTTTGCAGCTGTTTTGTATATCTAGAAGGGCAGGAAAGAACAGACTGCACTTTGATCTTTCCCTTTTTTGGAGTATTAAAACAACAACAAAAAAAGGCCATTAGAAAGGACTCAATATTTTTGAATCACAAGAGTACATGTTCCAAAAGCCACAGCTTACACTAAACATGTAGGACTTGGAGCTAACATGTTCAATTGTTTACTGTTATTATAAATACAGGCTGCAGAAAATATTTATTCTAGAAGCATGGAAACTATTTCACCTATCATGAAAACATATGCCAAATCTAATAATAGGAGTCTTTACTCCCCAAAGCATCTGTTGATAAGTGACACACACATAAAATTAAGATTCAACTTGAATGCAACTGCATCATAAATTAGCACTTAGCATTTCTCAGGCAGTAAAAGAAATTCAGTGTCTGCTCAAGAAATCATTGTGGGGTATGCATTAACTGCATACCACCTGCAAAACCTGCTAGTATTTATAAATTACACAAATGTACTGGAGCTAAGACTGTTAAAGGCAGAAACATACGTTATTCATGGAAGTCAATTCAGTGATTCCTACCTTACAAAGTGTGCAGGCCCTTTCTGAGCTCCGAGGTTAGGGAAGGATCTATTGGCCACTCCAACGTTCTTACTATATGTCAAGCATTCAAACAGCTGGACGATGGTCAGTGCCATGGGGAGAAAAATCTGATTTTTTTAGCAATAGAAAGGAAATAAGCCTAAAGCAAGCATCTTCAGAGACCTGACTGTACCATATCTAGCATCCCTGCAGAATATTTCTAATCAATTACTGATAGGATTTACAAACTGCAGTAAAATGGAATATAAACGTCCAGCTTACCATTACTATCTAAATGAGTTCAAATAGCTCATTTCCAAACAACCATGTGGACTGAAGTACATGAATATGTTTAAAGCAGCAAACGAGCAGTTTGTAGAAATGATTAAAAAAGAAAAAAGCATCATTAGGGAAAAATGGAAGGTAAAAAGAGCCCTGTGGTACCACAGCCAGACCTTATTGACTGCACAGGGTGCCCGGGCACCTTCCTGCTTCAGCAGGCTGCAGGGCAACCTTGTGCTTCCACGCTTTCCAAATGTTGATTCAGGTATGTCAGAGAGAACAAATAAACAAATTATAGAATTAGTGAGATGGAAAAGCAGCAGTCAGCTGCAAGAAATGCAGCAGATCAAAAGGAGGAGAGAACAAATCTGTAAGAGGAAAGCTGGCAAGAACAGACTTCAGTTAAGTGCTGAACAGCCCCAGAGTTATCTGGATTGCATGACCAGCACAGCCCATTTGATGATTACGAACGAAGCTTTTAGGCTTCTAAATATATAAGATAGGACATTAGATAGTACTTTTTAAAACCTCATTTTAAATAAAAATATTTATGTATATTCATATCCTGAATACAGATTTATTTCTGCTATGGCCTGTATCTCTCTGCTGCATCTATCTTGTTTATTTAAACCTGAGTTCACAAGGATAGAATGGGGGTTTTTTAGAGCACTTAAGAGAATGTTGTTGATTTTCATTACCATTATTATATACTTATATACTAGATTAGAAATATATAAAAATATAATTTACTAAATTATTTATATTAGGGTAATATTAAAAATGCTACTGCTTGAGGTTGGACACGGCTTTTTTGAGCAACCTGGTCTACTGGAAGATCTCCCTGCCTGTGGCAAGGGGGTTTGAACTGGATGATCTTTAAGGTCCCTTCTAACCTAAACCATTCTGTGAGTCTATTATTACCCTGATCACAGGTATGGAGGTGGTAGAGCAAATATTTATTGCTAAATATAACCATGTTTCACTGTACACATCTAAACCAATAAATTAAATTAAAAAAAAACCCAGAACCCCCGCCCAAAAAAACCAAAAACAACCAACTTTTTCATTCTCGGCCACAAAAGCTTTTAGGAACCATTTGATTTTTCACTGACTAAGAAATAACGATGTAATTCCGTTAGCAAATACTACAACTACAAGCATTCCTTGGTGACATGTTTGTGCTGTTCCCAGCTGCCTTTCCTAACACTGTGACAACCAGATGACTTAGTTTAAATGGAAGCACTTGCCCTTAATCCTTCACCTCCTTTTGCTGGACCTTCCAGTGCCACAAAAACACCCTTTGCCATGAATATTATCATCCCATCACGAGATCAGTCAGATAGAAACAGTTGTCCGGCTGCTGTCCCTGCGCTGCTATGCAAAACCAGTTGTTTAGTGAGTTATTTTGAACAGTGAGCAAAAATTCCACACTCCCATGAAGACTACAGGTAGTTCAGGAGGAGAACTGGGAATCAGACTTACCACCAAGAGAAGCTGCTACTGGAGAAAGTAATGCAAAATAGCACTTCACCAGCAGAGAGCTTGTGGTCCTGGAAAGGAATCTCCAGACCACAACTTCAATACTATGACTCAGTACTAGCAGGCAGTATGAAAGATAGAATAAACAAGAGAAAGCATGAGCTGACAAAGACAGCAGCATCATCTATGGAGACTATGATAAATAACGTGCATAAATGTGCATAACACCGCTGACAAATTTATTAATCTGGTCCAAGCAAGCTACATTTCCTAAAGGTAGGAAAATACTCTGAAAGGCCCCCGTGTATTCACATTCTGCAGTGCAATCCAAGACTGAATTTTTGCATTTTAAACTTAATATTTTAAGAGCTGGAAAGGCTGCAATTTAGACAGATCTCCCACACTATTCCCTTTTACAAAACTTTTAGTGAGAACATGTTTTACATACAAAATATAAACTTTCCCAAGTGTATTTAGCTATGATTATGAATGGAATTCCACGGGAATGTTACCTGTTATCAGAATAACTCTTTTCAATAGAGGGATGCCTCCCTACACTATTATTTCTGAAGTAAAACATGTTAAACATTAAATTCAAATGTCAGGTTGGCTCAGTCTGAGCTAAATGCTAGCTGTAAGTAGTGTACAGCTGTTGTGCTATGTCAATACATGCTGAATGCTTCCATCTCACTGGTTTTGTGTCTACATGGAAGCCACCCTGTCTTGATGACACAGACAGTATACAGTAAAGCTTGTATAGTTACTGCTGAACACAAAACTGTGCCAAAAGAACACTTAGGATCTTCCTTAAATCCACAAAACTAGGAAATCCAGAGGAGAGTCCCTCAACCGAGGCCATGGGAGAAGGTACTTCAAGACACAAGGTACGATAAATACCATATTCTTGCAAAATACAATTGCTAAAGATAAAGTTCCAAAGAGAAGGAGAAAAAACAAACCCCATTTGCCTGATGAGATGCTCAAGATGAGAAAAGTTAATTAACAGTGCCTGTGAGGGGCAACACAAGTGTCACCCAGAGAAGCTTCCCCAGGGAGTCTGCTGAGCCAGGCAGAAGCCTTGGACTCAGGTGGCTTCAACGCTGGCGTCTGATGAAGCCAGCTCCTGCTGCCTGACCATATTCCTCATCTTTGGATCAGACAGCTCCAAATCCAGCCTGGAGTCCATGGATAAACCTCCAAAAATGATCAGCTTCATTGTCAATCAGTTTGTGTTTACTGACAAATGGATCAGACATTCTCAGGAGACGAGCAACAAACACGCAAGGGATCTGAGGCACCACAGCTGCCAAGGATGTATTTGTGACCAATTTGAGATATACTTCCCAAAATACAAATGCAACTTCTAGAAAACACTGCCATTTTAAAAAGCAACAGCCCCTTAGAAATATTTTTACCATTGAAACATTACACACAGTAACCACTATTTATACTTCAATATGTCAGCCTTAAATATTTACTTTTCCACTCACGTAGTTTACATTATATGCCAACAGAACACTTTCTTGCATCATTTAAAGAGCTTATAGAAATTAAAACTCTCTGAGCTATAAGTAAAAGTGTTATAAAATAATTCAAATTAATGATGAGGGAAAAAAAACCTTTGTTACTTTTTATCCAGAATTTAATTTAATGCAAAGACACATGGTTTTTGTAAACAATTACTTTGTTTACTAGATTCCTCCTGATAAAATAGAAGATTTTTTTTTAAAGCAGCAAACTGTTTTGAACTTTAAACCCCTATCTAGGCGTTTACATGATGACCATTCATCAGTCAGCAGCACTACATTATCCCCCTGCCCTATAGGTTCTGAAAAGCCAACGATTCTCGTCAAGAGTAAGTAAATGTTTATACTTGGTGCTGCACATCCCAAAGCGCTATCAGCAGTTACTGGACATTTTTCCCAGAAAGCAAAGTGCTGGGCAGCTGTATTTTGACAAGAAATGTTGTTTCCTTTTATGGCCCACAGAGTTGGTGGCTGTGGTCTGAGCACAGGGAAGGCAGCGTGCTTCATCCATCCTACGGCACTGCTACCCTGGGCAAGCCGTTCTTTCTGTTGTCATCCTTACTCTTCTCTTCCTAGTACTCACTTTCTAGTGCAAAAGAGATGCTCTAGATAGGACACTATTATTTACTTTCTGGTTTGCTCTATTATAAATCCCATACATCCAGAGTTAAAACAAACTACTTGATTGAAAAAGGTTTATGGGTGCTGCTTAGCCCACCAGAGATGGGCTCCTTTCCTGCAAAGGAGACAACAAGGGGCTTGTCTACCCTGCCACTTACATCTTTCAATTTTCATATTATTAAAGACAGCTAAAACAGGTTTTGAAGAATGAAAGGCCTGGAGATTCACTGCCAATTCAGCTACACTGAGGTTGCATAATGTTCCAGCTCACAGCCCATATAAAATTAAAAAGGATGACTATAAGCCTTTCCAATCAAGTTTTTGGCTGTTTCTTTGGGAATTTTGTTCTGACGAACACATGAACTAGAGAACTGCAAGGAAGAAAACGAGAGCAGAGGAAGTGGGAAAGAAGTGTAGCGAATCAGCTGCAGACCGACACAGAACACTTGTCCATCAGCAGATCTGTTGTGCCAGATTCCAACCAGCCCACCCCAGCTACTTACTCCTATTACTTCATTTACTCCTTTTCCTTCCGCTTTTCACTCCTTCAGTTGTACCAAGCACTGAATCAGCCCTTTCTTGTGGCTTCAATCTCAGAGTGGAAACCTGGAAGGAAGGACTGGAAGGAAGGGAAGGGCATGGGGAAAAGTAAGAAGCTGGAGGCAGGGAAGGAAAACATTTCTAAGATTTTATTAAAGAAGGTAAAACAAATTTTCCAAATGGCAATTGGAAATTCAACAATTCTAATCTACATGGAGGGGAGAAGGCCAAGAAACCACACAGCCACATGGACACTGTCTGCATCCCTTTACAAGCAGCAAAGTCTCATTACCTCCCCTACTTAAAACCCCTTATTCACTTCAGCCTGTTTCCTAAAGCAAAGCAAAACCTGATATTTTGTATGAAGGCAAACTCCAAGCAGCACTTAACAAAACTTAACAAAAACTTACTTATTTAATTAACTAAACTAACTTAACAAAAACTGCACTAGCAGAGAAGAACCAGCCTCTTAAAATGCATGCAACAGAGTGCAAGCAAGCAGCAGGGATTTGTAGGGATGTAGCTTTGCTGGTTAGTCACTCGCACAAGCTTATAGACATGGGAAAACTGCAGACTGCTGACGGGAAACACATAACCTCCTGTAATGGAAAATCCTGCAGAGAAACACCGTGGCCACTGCAGCTGCTGTGCTGCAGCCTGGTAAGCATGATCTTGTCCTCCAGCAAAAAAAATCCAGCTCCAGCAATCCTGAAAAATCTGTGTTTGGCGCTGGGTGGAGCAATCAAAAAGCCTGTCTCCTTTCCATCAAAAGGCCAGATTCAGATTACTGGACTAAAACTCAGGTCTATCCCAATTGCATCAACCCTGCACAAGTGGGATACTGGAGAAACAGGACACCAGTTCTTCCTGGTTTTCCTTGGGAACATGCTGTATCTTACCAAGTAAGGGCTTCAGATTGCTCAACACAATTCCTAGTAAAGCATCCCCAGCGAGACAAGCAAGATAGATTTATACCTCACTTAATTCCCCAGTCTGAGTTTAAAACTTGGTTTGTAAAACCTGCAGATGGATAGATCAAAATGAATTAGGAACCAGCTCCCACTCCAATTTCAGATTGCAAATAAAATTTCAGGTATAGCCTAAACAAGTTCAGGACTTATTAAAATTCAATGTTGTAGAAAATGCTTAAATTGCAAGGAGGTTACAATAGTAAATATAAATAATTGGATCTGGCACTGCTACATCAGACTTGAACAAAACCTAATAAATGACTGAAGTTTCAAACTCAAATTATCAAGGAAACTGGATACAGACATACACTGGCAGCCTTTCTGTGCTAAACGCAAGTCCTGTGCATTATAACAAGAAAATTAAAGAGAAAAAAAATTAATAAGATAGATGCAATGAAATCCTTAGGTGAGAGCCCTGGTATACATTGATTAATATAAACTGCAATCTCCTAAAACTTCCCGAGACCACGAAATATATAGTACATTAAGGCAACAGTTTTTCTGATTATGAAAATAAAGAGAATTGATTAAAATAACACCAAACAAAAAACAATCACCAAAAAAACCCAACCAAAGCACCACACAACCCAAACTGGGGGAGGGGGAGGGAGACGGTCTCAAGTTTTAGATACCTAAAAACAGCCCTTGAAGCAATCCTCCCCTAAGGATATTTTGATCTTAGTCACATGTTTTTTCTAAGGTATTTTTATTTAGTCTCCAAGTAGATAACTGCAAGGAGAGAACTGCTAACATGGTATAAAATTAATGATGTCTGCCCTCATAGCCAAGGGAGGCACTATGTCTGAAATATTACCAATAAAACCACTGGGCTCACCGGCCTTGGAGAATGTTCTCTCTCACACACACTGTTCTCATCACTTGCCAACTTCATCTCAATCAAAAAATAAAGTTTATTTTCTTAATCTTTGCTACAAGTACTTTGAGGCTTACCTGCTTATCAGTAAGCAAGCCTATACAATGGTATTAGTAGATAAGAAAAAAATAAGAAAAGACAATATTTGAGAATGTTTCATGATACATGTGTGCTCCTGTTTACACAAAGCCAAAGAGAAAATGGATCTTTTATTATTTGTGGCTCTTATTTTCTCCCAAATCGCCTATTTTTTCATTTTCATCTTACTCTTTGCAATATAAATTTGGAAAATACACAGAAAGAACAGCTCACACAACAACCTTTCCAGATAGTTACATCTGGTTTGTTTTTGCAAGTTCAGGCAGCCTGAGTGAAGTTTCCAGTTAAACAGACCTGGAAATGCTACAGCAAGGCTCACAGACCAGAGCAGAACAAATTCCAACAAATACATTTGTAATCACAAAAACTTATCATACAAGTGTACCCACAACACAAACACCTTCAGACCATGGATCACTGATGCTGCAAACCTAGGCCTGGCTAACTGAAGTGGAATTCGATCTGGCTGGCCAAGGCAAACAAAGATAAGTACAGAAGACATAACAACCAGATTTGCTCACGCACAGGCAACACGGACCTGGCACATCTACCTGCAGCGGCATCAGCTGCCTCTGTAGTGGAGGCACCACTTTACCAACAGCTAGAACGTAAAGAGACATACAGTTTTCACCTTGGCATTTTATATGGCTGCAGCATTCAAAGATTTGCACATTAAAAGCCAAACAACCCCCTAAAACATTGTTTTGCGATGTATTTTTTCAGTAGTGAACTAATAGAATCAATGCATTTATTTATACATCTACTACACATGTGTGTATAAAGATAAAAATTACTATCACTGTATGTTGTATTTATACTCAATAGGAAAAACTTTGGTAATGACAAGCAGAGATTGATTAAGGGTTAAAAAAAGGAACACCAACCCTATGAAGCACCTTCAGCAGCTCTGATTAGGAGGTATGGCAAGCACTCTATCCAACACCACATTATCATTCCAGAAATGTTGTTATCTGTCCAACACCATGTTATCATTCCAGAAATGGGTACCATGATATCAACACGCATCTGAGTCAACATCTTAAAACATGTGTGGGCAAACCCACATCTGTGCGCACCCCTGGGAACACACTATGGGGCTGGGCTACCGAGACAGCTGGGGTCTAAACTCGAAGGAAGGAAAGGCATAGCTTTAACAGAACATTATTACTCTGTGTAGCTTCTGATGAGACCAAGATCACCTGTATTCACTTCAAGCAGAGGAATTCTCCTTTATTTTAAAGTGGACAAGTCAGACAGTTCACAACACAGAAATAACCCCAAACCAACAATGTACCCCCCAGTAAATCAGCAACAGTCCTATGCCAAATAATTCAAAAAGAGGATTAAAATTCTCTTAATGCCATCTTTCTGGACTACTGCATCTTTATTTACAGCAGCACAGCTAAGCTGTTACAGCAGCTATACATCACTATTCACAGCTTCCTGATACTTTGTAGAAGGTGGTAAGTTATCGTCACAGAAGTAATAAATGATGAGGCTTGAAGGCACTGCTGACCAGTCTAGGCACTCGCTTGCCCAAGGCTAGACAGCAAGAGCAGCCCCGACAGATAGTTCCTTAACTTCTGCTTAAGCTGTTGCTGTTTCTTAACAAGCCTAGTACAGGGCTTCTTGCTTTGCCTCCCTTCCTCTCCACGGGCAGCCTTCACCATGTCTGAAGACTGTGGCTATCTCTCCCATCCAGCTTTTTATTCCAGCCTAAACCAACCGCCATCCCTTTGCTCTCTTCCAGACATATGACTACCTTGGTTGCTCTCTTATGGACTCTCTCCATTTGGTTTGCATCTTTATTGTTTTTTCCATTACTGAAACAAAATTTGTGAGATTTAAGGACTAAACAAGAAACATCTCACAAGAAGCAATTGAGGTTGGTTTTCCACAGATTTCAACTTCTTGCAGTCTCTTCCTTCACCCTGTCTTCCAACAGCCCTTTGATTTCCACTTCTCTACTGCCTCCCAGCTTTTCCAAATACCATCACAAAATTCCTCTCTAATTTACTTCTCAGAAAATACAATCTAATGACTAATTAAGAATACAAAAGAAAATGTAGGAATAGCTATTTTCCCTTAACAGCTTCCATTCCATTAAAATATTTTGCTGCTATAATGCCTACGGGGCTTATCTACAGTTGCAAGAGAAGAAAGAAAATAAACATTGAATATTTATCTAAATTAGCCACAATATTTTGAGCAAAGCTACCACGGAGCTATCAGACCTTGGAAACTTGCACAAAAATATGTGAGATATTACTCAAAAATAAGGTTTGCTTTTCAGTTTTATGGCTAGAAACCATAATAATACCAGTATCTGTAAATCCTACCTTTCATATTTCACAACATACTTCACATCAGCAAATTGCATTGGAAACACGATTCCAACTCCCACCACAAAGTCCACCACTACCTCCAGTTTTTTATGCCTTTGAATTATTGGTAAACAAACATTAAAGAAAAATAAATAAAAAGGAGGAACAAACTACAGTATTAACATATGATCAACTACATTGAACTGTAAATAGAAGTACAGGGTAATTCTTAAGCGGGGGACACACGTACTGCTAAGTTTGTTTATAAAGGAGTCTGGTTCTCTTCCAAGTTTCACGTTCCAGCCTGAAAATAACTTCTTAAAACAGCTGTCAGTTTTTCTGGGGGGGGAGGGAGAATGATCTACCAGCAAACACGACCTTTCTTTAGAAGTGCACAAGTTATCGGGGTAGTAGGCTGTGCTTCACTGACACAATTCAACTACGACGTGGCCCCTAAAATCTGCAGTCGAGAATGTGAAAAAGCATCCAAAAAGAAAAACTAATGTCCACAGACAGACCCCAGCACCTGTACTCATGAAACAGGGAAGCACCATAATCTCCCTGCTCAGTCCAGCATGGGAACTAATCATCTTCCACTGGATCAAAAATCAGCCATTAATCTTCCTTTCACTTCAAGTTCTTTTAAAACACATTTTTCCCCAACTAACTTCTTAGTTAAGTAGATTTATTATTTTAATTAAAAAAAATGCAATATATATAGCAACCTTCCAGTATCTCAAGGAGGCCTGTAATGATGCTGGGGAGACACTATTCATTAGGGACTGTAGTGATAGGACAAGGGGTAACGGGTTCAAACTTAAACATGGGAAGTTTAGATTGGATATAAGGAAGAAGTTCTTTACTGTAAGGGCAGTGAGGCACTGGAATGGGTTGCCCAGGGAAGTTGTGAATGCTCCATCCCTGGCAGTGTTCAAGGCCAAGCTGGACAGAGCCTTGGGTGACATGGTTTAGTGTGAAGTGTCCCTGCCCATAGCAGGAGGGTTGGAACTAGATGATCTTAAGGTCCTTTCCAATCCTCACTATTCTATAATTCTATGATACTATGGCAATTTGATTAATAAGATTTTGCAAAAATTTTAGATCTTCTGCTTAAGGCACTGTTTTGTTACATACTTCACTATAGAAAGTCTCAGTCTGATCATTCTTTGCGTGAATGAAATACCATAGAGTAACTACAGCAGTCTAGGTTTAGTGCAGGCATGCTGCAGTATACAGGGAAAGTAAATATTATTTATTATTTCACTTCAATAGCTGAAAAAGACTTCAGAAAAAGTTTTCTCTCAAATAATAGAAAAACATTTGAAACACATACTAAGATACACATGCTCAAAATTATCTCAAATACAGGACAGCAGGTGGCACTGGCAACATGCCAGTGTTAAAACAGCTGTGTTGAACTGGTATAAAATTGATCATATTACATCTGTCTTATCTTTAATGTGAAGTTGTAAATGTATAGAATGTAATCTCCTCTTTCATAACACTCTATCCTTTTTGTAAGTGTTCTCTTTGATATTGCTACTAACTATAGTTTATTAAGGTAGTTACAGAGACAGAAGAGCTATCACAAGGATTTACCACAACAGATCTGTACCACAACAGCCAACGGACAGTAACTGCAGCAGAAGAAATTCTTATTCTTATGCTGCACATAAGTAAAAAAAGCTCTTTCCCTTGAGAATAATTAACACTGAAAGAGGCTGCCCACAGAACTGGTGGAATCCACCTCACTGGAACTATTCATGACTGGGTTTGACAAGGCCCTGGTTAACTCAATCTGTGGTCCTGCCACTAATCATAAGCTGAACCAGATGACGTCTAGAAGTTCCTTCAAACCTAGATTGCTCTGTGACTCAGTATAGTTAGGCCACAGAACACCACCATGCTGAGACACTGCTCCAAGCCAGCTATAACACACACATGGGTAGTAAAACATTCCGAACAGATACACTGCAGCTAGGAATTAACAATATGCGTTAACAGGACAAATTAATCAGCTTTTTACAGCTTCCAGTTCCAGAACTGACTCATTTGATGCTGCTTCAAATGTGCTAAAGTATCTCTGACTTTGAAGACACACTTCTGTTCTTTGTATGTTATTCAGTCACAGTAAAGAAAAGCCATTCTTTACACAGGCCACAGAGAAGATAACCTGAAGGTCATAGCTGACACGCAAGCAGAAATTGGACACTCTTATGTTAATACTTACATTTTCTAAACCAAGGAGGACCAAGAGAGGGATCGTTGTCATTCCTCCTTGGATCCATTCTTCTAGAGAAACAGTGCCATCATGATCATAGTCAATTTCTTCCATCATTTCATGAAGGATCTACATAGTTTAATGAAAAATCTCATTAATTCCATATTCTAATACAACAACTTGGTTTTAGAACATGTGCAGATCTCCAATTCCCTCATCTGCATGCAAAAAGGAAAATATTATTTGTATGGCACCTGTAGAAAATGAGTACTGACAGTTCAGAAAATGAAGCGTCAGGTTCTTACATTTTATTATCATCTAAAGTTCCCAAACCAAGTTGTGTCTCCTTTTGTACTTACTATGTACAATACAAATAAGAGCTAGTTACTATTAACAAATTTTCAGAGACAAACCAGTTGTGTTAATTACTACATGCACTGAAGGAAAGCCCTAACTGTAGTAAGAATGTTTCACAGCTCAGACTTAATCAGAAAAACACTCATAAAGTGCTAATTGGCAGTGACATAGTGGAGCACAGACTATTATTATTTCTATTTTACTAATTAATACATAGAATCACATGTTGACATTAAGTATTACAACATGATTAAATTTCATCTCTAGCAACATTAAAAACTTGTGATAAAATGGATACTTACTGGACTCAGTTCAGTAATATCCCATTCAAGGTATTCTGCAACATGCATCATTTGAGCAATGATATTTTCTAGCTCCTACAGACAAATGAAAAAGAATTATAATATTTAACACAATATTTTAAAGACAAATTCTACTGTAAGCATCTAATAATTCAAACATACTGCATTCAGTGACACTGTTTCATCAATGTTGCTAATGAAATATCCCTTACCCTGTAAGCTGTCTACTCTAAGGTGAATCCACTTCACTATCTAAACATTAGGCATGGAGTGCAAAACATGCAGGGAGGTGAAATACAGCCCCACAAGCAAAGGACAGCATCTGGGTTCAAAATAATAACAGATTCTTCCTTCCTAGTTGATCATTAGAGCGTTGGTTTCATGATCTGAAGTCCATCTTGTGATATAAGGATGTAAGGATCTTTAAAATCCAGCATTCTAACCTTTAATTTCTTTTTTTTTTTTTTTGGACACCAGTTGTATAATTCACAACTTTCTAATGAAATAAGATGAAATGTAGAGACAAGTTGCTGACCATTACAGTGCTGTGATCTCCCTTGACCATGTATCACTAATGCTCTTCCATATTTATATATATGGAGGTTTGGTTTGTAAACATACTCAGATGCTTATGTAGAACCATTCTGAATTTGCATGTGTATTTATTATGCACTAGTTATCTAATTTGTATTTTATATTGCCTATAACTATGATACAGCATTTACTTTATACCTCTGTATTACTTAGCTTCCCTATTCCCCTGTCACTTATGCGAATCAACTTTCTCTAGTTTACTCTATGCTGTCTTACTTCAGGGAGATAGAAAAGAAGGGAAAAGAAAAAAGAAAGCTGCCTATAAAATACTTCTTTCTGTTAGCTAACTAAACAAGGACGGTTACATTTTTAAAATGACTGCTGTATCTCTGATTTTCCTTCAAACTTTGTACCTCCATTCTTAATAATAACATGGAAGTTCTGACATCTCTCCACATACATCCACTGAGTGACTCACATTTTCACCTTTCCATTAAATCTTTACAAATGGTGCTTTCATACACATCTCCCAGCAACATACTAGAATTTTAGGAAGCCTATTATAATGTGTCCCCTACAGCAGCACGGTTAAAAAACATAAGACCATAGAATAGGACTCCACAACAGCAATGTCAGCATTTGTAAATTTACACAGCTGTAGAAGCAGCGGCTTAGTGGAAGAAAAAATTCAAGAGTTACTTTCAAAATGGTTGACTTTTTATCAATTATAGTTTATATTGCTTCTATTAATTAAGGATAAATATAAACTTGATTTGCATTAATGTAGGCTTGTTCAGGTATGCTGTTATGACATACACCTACAATGAATTAAAATATGTAAATAACATTACCGAACTATCCAGGTAACCATTCCCATCTGTATCATATAAGCGAAACATAACTAAAAAGGAAACAAAAAGAGAAGGAATCTCAGTTAGAAAATATAATAACAGCATAATTTCTTATAAAAACCAAACACAACAAAAAACAAAACCACACAACAACCAAACCAAAGCACAAGACAACCAAACTTGAGTTTTAAAGAAAAGACAAACATTAACATTTTCCTTTAATGATCACACTAACTGTAGACCCACAAAACACTTTGTATTATGTGAGAGGTTCACTCAGCATCTACCCTGCCATGGTGCCTCCTACAAGACACATTAGCAGGACAGTGCAATTGCACCTTTTCCACATAATCACTACAGCAGTTAATTTGGTCTGTGAAATTGTTTCTGGTTCCTCCCAGAGATGATCTATATTCATGATGAGTACCACCAAAAGGCCCCTCTTTGTCATCTCATCAAACACAGGGTAACACGCAACTGGTCATGCAAATATTGATAAGCTTAAGTTACAATGGTATCTCATTTTCTTGGTTGCAGCTATCATTATTCAGTAATTATATTGCTTTAGAAATGCTTTCTGATCAACTAAATGAAACAGAGCATTATTATTTTAAGTATCTAAACAGCCAAGTCCAACAATAAGCATTTCTCACAGATTGCCAGCATGACTCCTCCCAGGATCAGACTTGTTTCATCAATTTGAAAATGTATTCCTGACATTTTGGGGAGCTACCGAGACAAGAATAGCTGCACTTTGACAACATCCAGAAATGGATATATACTTTTAAGTTTGTATCATTACTTGATTCCAGTCACAAAAGCAGGTATGTCCATCATTATCAAGGTATTTCAAAGTAGCTTACTCTGCTGATCACAAACTGCACCAAATTGCAGAGCAGAAATAAGCCTGAAGCTTTGGTAGGAATACTGTTAAAAGGCTAAAGATGAAAATCAGAAGCCTTGCTCCTTGCCCCTGCTTTCTGGGACAGTTTATTAGAGCTCTGAAATCTAAGCACCACCCTCTTAAAAACTGCTGTTCTCCCCCTCCATAAATCTATTTCCTAAGGAGTAAGAAAAGAGCCCTGTAATGCCTTGACTGATATTAGAACCCAAGCAATCTGCTTACAAACTGTAAACATATGACCTATTCAACAGCGAACAATCATGAACAACCATTCTGATTCAACAGTGAACAATCCCACCACACTACGTCCACAGCAAACTCTGTTACAGTCCAATAAATTCTGCAAGCAAAGCTTATCACAGTTTTCAGGAAACAATATAATGAGAAGTAAGAGGAAACTCTAAGCAACTGGCAAGTAAAGTTCAGAAAAAAATTGATTAGTTTTGACCTGCAGCAAAACATACTTAACTGTTATATGGACTGGTCTGCTTCCCTTATACCCCCCACGTTATTCCTAAGTTGCTCCCCTAACTGTGGGGATAAAAGGCAGGTACTGTACCTCTCTACCACTTCAACAATTTTTGCTGCTAAATCAAACTGCTTTTGAGAGCTGTAATGTAAGATTTAAAATATTTACTGTTGTACGCTGTTTCAAGTTACAAAGGTCCATTATTCTTTAGGTATAGCATAAGAAAACCTATAAAAATATCTTTCTTGCCTGTGAATTACATATCAGAAACATTTCAGTGTAAAATAGCAGTTAATGCTAAAAGGCATCAGAGATACTGGTACTGTCCCTACTAGTACACCTTTCACCAAAGCTGCTCACGGCATGACAGCTGACATTATCTGGCAAAGATATCATTAAGCATTTGTTTCCATACGGATGAATCACTGAATGGGTGATAAAGTTCAAATCCTTTAGTTCTTCTTCCTCCTCCTCTGCAATTGTAATGCACTGGTTCAAAGAATGTTCTACAGTTATCATGACGCAAGTTTTAGCATCTCCGTGATCTTTACCCACACCAGAGAAGCAGTACTTACAACATTTTTTGCCTTTAACATGAATCAGTAGTTCTAATCACACATTTTGAAACAGACATTAGCATAATTATAACTGTTTCACCTTTGTAGCAAACAAAAGTCTCTCCGATTGCATACGTATTAGGTAGTGAAAAGGTCTAATCTGTGCTCTTGGGTGAAAAAAAAAAAAAACAACTATGCTACTGGTGTGGAACGTAACCTCTTGCATATTTTTTCGAATTTTTTCTATTCATGCCCTGCTAAATATTCATGTTCTTCCCGATTTATGCACTCTAAGAGAAAAAACAACAAAATGATAAAAACAGCTGAGCAAAAGTTCTGATGCAAACTAGAGAGACCAAGTAAATCTTTCGTATTTCTTTTCCCATCGCTTTACCTGATAGCACTGACTGGCCACTAGAATTCTGTTACTAGATTGCATACCTTTTGTAAGTAATTAAAAATGCATTAAAATAAAATTACCAAGATGAGATCAGTTGCTGCATTGCTCTACTTTCACCTGCAACTTTCGGGCTTCTAATCTTGCGTATGAGAAAAGGAGGCATTCCAGAAATTCCAGAAGTTCAAAGTACGTTCTTTTGAGAGGAAACTGGGGAATCCATTCTCAAAAACGCATGCATAAACAAGTGCTGAATGTACTTTCTATGTTCACCAGCACATGTACTTTGAAAACTGTAGGGCTTGTCACTCTCCACAAAAGCCTGATTGTCCAAGAACTGCACAGCATAGCAAAAAGACTGTGACTGCAATTTGTATTACTGCAAAAATACAAAAGAACAGTGTGGCATTCTCAAAGTTTCTGCTGGTATGGGAAGAACAGAAATAGAATAACCTGGAGCTTTGATAAGAGAAACTGGCAAAAAAACCTACAACTCATTCTTGGAGTTTCTGTTTGTAATAATGGAGAGAAGTTCCAGCACTTGTAAGCATATTATGTTTGTAAAGTTAGGGTACCTGTGGAGGTCACATGCTTCCTCCACACCATTTCTGTCCAATGCCCTTCATCCTGCCTCCTGATACTTCCTAAACAGTTTCACAAGATATGTGTCTGGTGTCCACGGTTACTCTGACAAAAAAAACATTCAAAATGAGGAATAGGTTGTGCTGATAAAGCCTCATGTGATTGTGAGCTAAAATAACTTCTACCACTGGGGTCATTAAAGGAAAGTAAGTTGAGCCACAAAACATGACTAGTCAGTTCTTCAGAAGAACCCTGCATATTTACAAGGGGTCTTTCTTACATGTTCAAGAATCATAGTGTGGACACCAGCAAGCAAAGTTTGGTACCTGTCAAAACAACATGAAGAGCAGAAAACAGTTTCTATGGATCAAGCATACAGGTTGAGCTACAGAGCATGAAGGTACTTAACAATATAGATACATCTTGAACTACTTGCAATATGACCTTAAAAAGACAACTAATTCCTCCAATGCATCCCTGCTAGGGAAATTTGGGATATTCTTTATATTCAGGCCATATCTAGTTTATGAATAATAGATATGCTGAGCATGTCAAACAGGTGAGGTTCGCACTGCTCAAGACCTCTAGAAATACACTGTTAATAGTTTAGAGAATCAATTTATCTGCTGGAATATTTGTAAGTCTATGAAAATACAAAAAACATCTAGATTCAGATCCTAAACACTAATCTCTCTTAGTGTATTTATTTTAAAAAAACCCTTCAGTTTATCTCAAATTTTGTTTGAAAGCACCACTTCCATGTTCTACTTGTCCTGAACCAAGTTTCCACTAAGTTATGATCCAGAATGTTTCCTTTTTTTTGTCAACAGAAGAAAAACTCAAACCCTGATTGGAGATTAGTATTAATATTAATTTTGGCAACTCCAGAATAAGCCATCCCTGCTTTTTTCTCTCTACTGCTACTAATTTATAATTTACCTTACAGCCACAGGACCTACTGCTATGAAATTATTTCAGACAAAGTGTTAAACTATATCATTAATTTATAAGAACAATTCAACTAAAGTCACCAGGGAATTCTGCATAATAATGGTACACTATAAATCAGTACTTAGACACTAAAAAGTGGCAATATGTGGTATATTTCAGCTCTGTATGAGAAAGAAAATAAACTCATATAATAATCTTAATTATATGCAGTGAATAAAAAAGATCTTGAATATCTCAGACATGTAAGCACCACACATCTATTAAATCATGTTCTCTCACTTTTAAATCATATAGATCATTCATAGTCTTTTGCCTATGCAGTTCCTTTTGCAGGAAGTTCATGGAACATCCCATGTGTGAGGGGGGTTGGAACTAGATGATCTTAGGGGCCTTTCCAACCCTAATTATTCTATGATTCTATGATCCCCTACACTAAAATCATCACCTGCTCCTCTGGCTCTCCTCTTTTTCATTGTAGCAATTCCTGACACTAGAGGAGACAACTGATCTCCATTTCATGCCATGGTTTGTGCATAGAGCTCTTCAGAGCTCTGATGAGGCTTGCATTAACTTGTTACCATGAAACAGTTATTATATTGTAAGTTAAATTCAATCTTGGTTAGGAACTTAGTTTTCCTGTGCTTGTGTTCTGAATGCACATTCACGCATACATCCTTATATTCTAATTATATGACACCTAACTAGTTTTACCAAATTTGGGGACAGCTCCTTATAATCTTTGCTGAGGCAAAAATATCAGTAATCTTAACAGTACGCTGTTGTTATTGTAAGCTAACTACAGGTAATGAAACATCAAGATACTTCCAACATCATGCAGTCATTTAACCTGGTAATGAATCCCTCACTCCAGCAGAAGCAGCCTACTCTCTGCATTTCCTATCACACTGAGTATTTACTTTCCATGCAGTATTACAGACTGATCCCACAGTTCTTTTACAGACAGACCAGCTATGTATATCAAAGTACATTTGGTCTCATGAAGGCCTATATTATTAGATCAACTGTTTATTCAGAAAATTGGCTTTTAAAACTCCATGACAGGGAAACACAGGAGGATTTTTCTTTTTTTTCTGCAATTCACAGATCAAACTTTCAGCTTTTTGAACAAGTAGAAGTGTTGGGCTTTATGAATCAGGCCCCTAATTAAAAACATCATGTAATTTCTAACTTTCAGCGTCAAATATTTCCAAAGTGATGCAGACTTATACCATTTTTGGCTTTTCTTTATTCACTAATACAGTTTATATTAACAACTCTGTTTGAATGAGATTGTTTACTACAGATTATCCACTACTTCTATATCTAAGTATCTTCAACATACTTCATTAGTTTTTCTCAGATCTAATACTAATCAAGAGACAACAGTATACAGAGGATTATTTTAACTAATAATGTATGATTTTTACTCCTCATCTTAGCATGTGCTATACAGAAATTAATTAAAATAATCTCATCAAGTTACTACCATTAGCAAGAAAAAATGGTAATTTCTGCAAGAATTGCCACTTAGAACCATATTTTTATAATACAGCTAACTCAAAACTCAGTCTGAAACTGAAAATTTAGAAACAGAATTTTTGACGACTTACTGAAATAAATACATAGAATTAACTTTTTTTTTAAAAAAGGGAAAAAAAAAAGAACATACATTCTAGCTTGTCTTCAGGTCTTCCTCTTTCTAGCAGTGACAAATAGCAAACAATATCTTTCAGCTGGATCATGTCTGGTAAATTTAAGTTGGCAGGAGTAGGAGGTCGGGAAGTAGAGGTACCTTTGTTAAGTCTCAGACCTGGAAAAAACCCACAAGCTTTGTTACTTTTCGCATATGATATAAGCAGAAAATACTTGCATTTTCAGTTTATGTGAATCTCAAAAGACTTAATTTAAATATAAATATGAAGTTTTAAATTATTCATGTTCATAGTTTATCTAGCAAAGGCAGAATTAAAATGATAGTGAGGATACAAAATATTATATGAATAAAGCAAACTATTGGGAAAAAAAACAATTATGGGAATGGCAACGCCATTTTTTCTTATCTGCTGATCTGCTATTTGACAACAAAAAAGTTGGTGAACATTTTTGTTCTACAACATTACACGTTAAGTATCAAAACAATCCCTGCTCAATGCTGCACGCTCTTCCTTGTGATTGTAGAAACTTCATCTAATTCATAGATCAAGACTAGCTACACTAATTGAGGATGCTTTAGTGTCAAAGAAAACTGATAATATGCACGAAGTCTTCCCCAAAACATAGCCAGACATGTCGGAGCAACACATATACAAAACATGGGAAGCCTCGGCCACAGAAAACTATTAAAATAAACATAGAATAGTCGTAATAATTGTTCAAACACTGTGATCAAGAGCAGCTCCAGTGTACCACCCAGAATACAAGTTTCAACATTGCCAAACTTTTTGTTTCAAGAGAACGTTAATATAACTGGTCCTGATGATATTACTGGAATCTGTACCAACAAATAGAGGGGGAAAAAAAGGAAGTACAGCAGAACACAGAGAAAACAGTAGTAAAACTTGACTTACAAGTTTGTTATATTTCTCACTGGCTTTAGTGATGTTGAAGATGAAACTTTACAAAATGATTTACTGATTTTCTATAACTAATTCAGAACAGATTCATCATTGCACACAACATGTATAAAAAATTTCATCCGTTTGTGTTGGACAAGTTGATTACTGTAGAAAATGGAGACAATTCTGGTGTTTCCCTCTCCCCCTTATTTTTATCTTGAAAAACTTATTTCCAATCTGAAGACATTTTCAAAGATCTACTGAGATACCCATGTTCAAAAAAAAAATTAAAAAATTAATCAGCAAATAAGAGTAAATTGGCATGCATAAAATACATCTTTGATCCAAGTTAATGGTTTCAGGCAGATAATAAACAATGAAAGAAAATATTTAAATTAATAAAAACATTTAATAGCACAATGTTCTATTAAATGAGCTTGCGTATTGGTTAAGTGCTCTTAAAATTAAGACATTATAAAATATTAATCAATTAAGATGCTAGCTTTAATCACACAATGTACACAAATAGTTCACACTCCAGTCTTATGTGAATCTTATGCGAATCTTATGCACAGAATAAAAAGTGTTACAAAACTTAGACTAACTCATCTCAAAAATGTGCAGTCCTGAAATCGGAATGAAAAGAAATATGAAATTTAACGCTATCTTTTAGCTTCTTATAAACTTCAAGGTACAGGTTACTTCTCAATCAGAGGTGGGAGAGAGGTAGCTCCATTGTACTGACTTACAGTGCTGCTGCTTACCTGGCATCTGTTTCCATCTCTCTTCAGACACCTTAACTGAAAACACAATTTATAAACAGACATGAGTGGTACAAGACATACTAATTAAAAAACAAACACATACCAGAGAGATTTATGAACCCTGCTGCTTTCCTTGTGATGTTCTCTAGCCCTCATGTACCTTTCTGCTTTCCAGAAGAATGTCAAATGCTTCTGGCAAATGTATTTCCCAATACAGTCACTTTTTTTGCTATTTGCAACATTTAAAAATTACTGGATATCCTAAAATAAAGGTTTCTGGAATTTTCATTTGCACTTCAGAATGTACCAATACAAACTTTTTGCCTTTTAAATGCGAAAAATTATAAAGATATAACATCTAGTCTAAATATCATGCAACTTAACTTCAATATGAATGGTATATTTTCAAGCACAAATAACTCTCGCCTGAGGTGAACTGAATTGTTACCTCTGAAACATGCTTTGGATAAAAACTATCAAACTTCTGGTATTACCCCAAATACATAAGGAAGACTACTAATCGGGTCTCACTTTACATTATTTCTTAAGTCCTTACTAGCAGAAGGTGAAAATTAATTACAAATTGGGAAAAAGTAAATGAAGAGGAAAAACTATTTAGGATATAGCATTAGAGTAAGAAGCTTAGCATACAGTCTGAACTACAACAATTGTAACAACCATAACTTAGAGATTCTATTGCAAAGCATCTTTAAGGCCAAGGGAGTGAATCACTGGTCTAAATGACTTGCCCAAATCCATCACTAATTCATTATCAGAGCTGTAGTTAGCAAGAGAAGGTTTTGAGGAAGAATACTCCACACAACTGATTACAACATAGTCTACTAAGCTTACTCCTCTGCACATGGAACCAGTCTGGATTACTAATGACAAAAGCCCAAGGAAATGTACTGTCTACACAGCAGGTATTTGTGGAAGTAGATGTGCCCATGGCAATTCTGATTAGAAAGGATAAAAAAAAAAAGGAAGTTTGTTTAGCACTTGATGTACTAAGCAAACTTTGTTAAGTCTAATTGCACTTAATGACCATTATATGTGTACATAATAACCTAACAGAAGATGGTAACGTAATATGGGGATTTTTGGTTGGTTGGTTGGTTTATCTTGCCAGGAAATATAAGCTAAGAAGAGGAAATAACAGGTACTGTAAACTTAAATAAAGAAAAATAACTGAAACCCATTATTTAATACAGTTGAGAATGACGTGCTAAAAAGAAAAAAATGGTCTGACCATTTTGGTGGCATCTGAATGGGTGATATCTGAAAGCCTGTAATTAGTACTGTACACTGAGATATCTATGGAAATATTGTCCTTAGTACCTGCAAGAAAAGCTAACATTTCAGATAGTAGCACTTGTACCAAATTCACAGCTTTTGGATCACTTGCAATTTGAAGACACCTAATTTTCATCTAAAGAATTCAAACAATTAAGTACCCATCAAACCATTTGGTAACTTACTCTAAGTACCCAGCTGTTCAAAATACAGAATTTATCTCATCAAATTCGTCTAGCTCTGCTTTTAGCTACTGGATTTTGATAGAGTTCCCAAGTTACTGAAGTGTTAAACCAATTATTTTAAGTTACAAAGGTAACCTTAAATTTCTTCCACAAATTTTCTTTAAAAGCTTTATAAAATCCTGTAATTTGGCAGGTTTTAACACTATTTTGCATAGATGTATTTTAACATGTTATGCCCTCTAAACGCAAAATCACATTTATAAAAATGCTCAGTTCAGCATGCAAATGTCAAAGATTCTTACATTGGGAAAAGAAATACTGCTAACACTTACAGGACATTTGAAAAAATCATTAGCTGATAAGCATGTAAGATTATTAATAGCAGGATCATACCTATACAATTAACAGAAGCAGCAGTAACTGCACACAGGAACTGTAGATAAAAGTAACAGCAGGAGCCTCCTGCGTGAAGACCTGAAGATTTCGAAGTGTTTATACAGCAGAGTAGGCAGCAAGATCATGTAACCATAGCAATCTGATTAGCATTAATGTGACAAAAACCGTCCACTTGGTGTCTCAGCTGCATCATAATTGTGAATTAAGAAGACGAAAGCACTTGATTTTTGTTTTCACAGTATTTCTTGTTCACGATTGAGTTAGTTTCTCCAATTTCACAAATATCAAAACAAACAAAAATATATACTGTTTAAGATTCCATATATTTGTAGCTATTAGAAGTAAAATAGCATGGAGATGGAACCTTCAGCTCTTATATTAATGTGATTTCATTACTTACCTCCAGAAAGGTGCTGGGGTTTGTTTTTTATTAATGGGCTGCAGTGAGAGATTTTGTTGCTAAATGATGTAAAAAGATGCTCAATGAAATCATCTGGTAACTCTGCCTCCAGAAAAGTCTTCATGAACAGCTTGAACCCCTCTAAATCAATCTTCTAGGGTGGGGGGGAAGAAAGAAAAGAAATATTTTTAAGTTTCACGTTCTCTGGTTTCTTAAATAGACTATAGCTTAACAGCACATATAAAACTGAAAACAAAGGCACCTACAGAGTTCACAGGGATGTACCTGGCAAGTCTTAGCTTTTTCCATAATTAGGCAGACAACAATCAGGGGATTTCTGGATGCCTAAGTCAGGAAATTGAAGGCCTCCTGTCTTTTCCTAGGTTTTGCTGGCATTCATCAAAGAGACACTAATCACCCTACCTTAAATAGGTTCTAATAATCAAATGAGAATGCTGAGACATGCAACATTACTTACAGGGAAAAAAAAAAAAGTTGTCAATATAAAACAACTGCCATTTAGTTTAATTTGGTTTTGTTTTTACCAGCAAGATAAGAATTGATTAATGCAATTCCATCGATATTTTCTCCTGGTGAGACAGCACCATCTGTTTTAAGTAATAAATCATAGAATCATAGAATATCCCAAGTTGGAAGGGACCCATAAGGATTATCAAGTCCAACTCCTCCTTTCAGGACTACCTAAAACTAAACCAAATGACTAAGAGCATCATCCAGATGCACCTTGAATCCTGACAGGCTTGGTACTGTGACAACTTCCCTTGGGAACCTGTTCCAGTGACCAACCACCCTCTCAGTGAAGAACCTTTTCCTAATGTCCACTCTGAACTTCCCCTGAAGCTGCTTCATTCCATTTCCATGTGCCCTATTGCTGGTCACCAGAGAGAGATCAGTATCTCCTCCTCCACTGCCTCCCTTGAGGAAGGCATAGAGTGCAAAAAGGTTACAGCAATGTAAAGCATTATGATCTCATTTTATCCTGCTAGTTTAGAACAAGAAAAATAAAGGTATCCTGAAACATACTGAGAGAGCTTAGGGCAATTTTAGTTTTATCTCAGAAATAACTGACAACTACATAAATGATACTACTCAGTTAAGTATGTGATTTTAAAAAAGCTTATCAACCATTGATCTGTAAAACATAGCCTTTGTTTCTACATAAAACAGGACAGCAACTTTTCATCATTAAATAATCAGGGGATAAAGTAACATTATATCACAAAATCGACTTGGGAGAAATTTCCCTATGCATTAAGAAGACTCCATTTCTCAAAAAAAAAACTAGGGCAAATCCTTTAGGTTCAGCAAAGGGAATGCAGCATTAGGAGGGGAAAGACTAGCAAGAAATCAGCTTGAAATCATACTAGAAAAAGAAAATTTAAACTAAATTTTCAAAGTACCTCATTGACCTTGGAAATAGGTAATTTTTACAATGGCTTTCAACACTTTAGAGCACGGATTTCTCTCCTCCTACCTCTTTTTTTTTTTCTAATATATTCCTGAGATGTAGAAATTTTATGTCTACATGAAATAAGGAGTTTCCCATTAAGCCCAAGACATGACTGCTCTAGGGTAGTATTTTAAATGTGTATCACTGTTCGTATGAGGGAACAACACCACAGATTACAAAATTTGACTTATGTTGTGCAAGTCATTATTGTTACTCTTTCACGGACACCCCCTTGTCGTGGGGAAAGAGCTTGCATGCCCTTGTGAGGTTGTGAGCTATGCTGGTGGTG
>JANHGB010045268.1:0-38513 GCA_026283785.1 Coracopsis vasa | reverse complement strand
CGCTCTCTCTTTCTCTCACTTCCCTCCCGCCCTCCTCCTGAGGGGCGCGGGCGGGGGCCGATCCCCGCAGCCCCCTGGGCGCACCCCTATCCCCGCAGCGGGGGGGTTGGGTTATTCCTCCGTGAGGCAGCGACGCCCCCTCGCCGCGGGCGGGGAAAGGCTGACAGCGACGGGACTGTGCGGCGGAACCGGAGGCTGGGGCCGGTCGAGTCCTTCAGGGTCCGTCCGTCCCCCCGGGGCCGCCCTCTCTACTCTCCTGACGGGTCCTTCCCCCGGCGGGTCCCCAACCGCCTCAGGGCTGTGTTTGTTCAGGGGGGGCCGGGGAGCCACCGCCGTTGGCAGGGCTGACATTTGCCATGCGCAAACAACATGCACTTTAGCAAACAATTCAACCTTTCCGCATCCCCGTACCCTGCTGGAAACTTGCTGGGTTATTTTTCTCCTCTCCTCTTTCTTAGCTTGTTTATAAGTGACGCTATCTCGCCTGCACCGCTCCCTCAATTTCATTATCTCTTCCTACCAGATGGCCCGTATCTCTCCCTCCTTCACAGGGTTTCTCCCTGCGCTTGCTTCAGTTTCTTCCCACTCTCTTTCCAGCTCTCTTCCCAACTCTCCATCCCTTACCCCTGCTCACAGGTGATGTTAACACCCAAACCCTCAGTCCCACCATCTTCTCCTCATCCTGCCCCTCTCAGCCCCTGCTCTGGTGCTTGTCTTGTTTCTTCCTGCTTCAGCTCCTGCTTCCTTCAATCCCATTTGCTGTTTTCCAGGTGAGCCTTTCCCAGCTGGCTGCTTGCAAAACAGTCCAGCCACCCTTCCTTCAGCAATGCTTCTTACCCAGCAGTGAGCCCCTTACCCTCAGAAGCCAACACCTTTTAGTAAAATGCACTCTTCTCAGACAGTAATAGAAAATACGTGGTCACACAGATACTGGAACTGAAATGTGCATTTTTCCCCATTTCCTTTGTAAAGATATTCCTTATAGTGCAGTAACCATGCTGTAAAATGTGGCTTTATTATCACGATTTGGCAACTTTGTATTTCCTGACATATTCTGGTGGCCCCCAACATAAGGAGGACATGGACCTGCTGGAGCAAGTCCAGAGGAAGCCACAAAGATGCTCAGAGGGCTGGAGCACCTCTGCTATGGAGACAGGCTGAGAGAGCTGGGCTTGTTCAGCCTAGAGAAGAGAAAGCTTTGGGGAGACCTTAGAGCAGCTTCCAGTGCCTAAAGGGGATAACAAGAAATCTGGAGAGGGACTTTTTACAAGGATCTGTAGTGGCAGGACAAAGAGGAGTGGCTTTAAACTGAGAGAAGGGAGATTTAGATTAGACATTAGGAAGAAGTTCTTCCCTGTGAGGGCAGTGAGGCGCTGGCACAGGTTGCCCAGAGAACTTGTGACTGCCACATCCCTTGCAGTGTTCAAGGCCAGGTTGGATGGGGCTTGGAGCAACCTGGTCTAGTGGAAGTTGTCCCAGCCCATGGCAGAGGGGCTGGAACTAAGTGATCAATGATCTTTAAGGTCCCTTCCAACCCAAACCATTCCATGATTGAAAAATTGAAAAAATCAATAGCATATTGAAAAAATCAATAGCAGTAATTGGCTTGGGTTTGCTATGACACAGCTTTCTCTTGAATTCCAACTAATGGCTTGGCTAATCAATATTTTATAACAAGTGCTGCTTACCATGCTGCTCTTACATAAACACTGTTAGGAAGAAAGAAATCGCTTAGCTGACAGAGCAGAAAGCATGGATGGCCTCCTGGGCTTGGCTATTAATTGATAAATTTACTAAGACTTCTTTGTAATCTTTTTATTGATTTATTTAAATGTTCTTTAAGTTACATTTTTACTTTTTAAAAGATGATGAATTTATTTAATCTGAAGAATTAAATAAATGTGACAGCTTTCAAAGGTTCAAAGATATTGTAGAAATTGGGGAGGAAAAGGAAAAAAGGGAAGTTTGCCTCTATGGCAAAGAATTTAAGGTAAAACTATCTTTTTTTAAAAAAAAACAACTTTGATATATAAACCTGTAAGATTTATGCTGTGGTAGAGATGAGGTGATTTGAACTTTGAGATGTAAGAGGTACTGAAATTCCAGCATTAATTGTTTTAGCATGGTTTTGTGATAGTATTGAGTTATTATTTATGTTGTTGTTGTTATTGCTTACTATATCCTTATTCAGCTGCCAGCCTGGGTCAGCTGCATTACCCTAACACCCCCCCCAAATAAGATAGAAACTGCAAAGAGCTAAAATGGGGGTTTGGGGGGAAAGGGGAACAGGGAATTTCTCAGTAAATCAGGATGTCATTGAAAAGAACACCAGGGTACATTTTCTTCTAGTTGGAGATTTGAGTTTTTCTCTGGTATCAACAAAGTCACAATTTCATTTGGTTATTTTGGTTCTGGGTTATTTAGGGTACCTGGGCGGTATATAAGTCAAACATCGTTTGCCCAGAGTGTAGTAAAAGTTGAGGTCCTTCAAACTGGTATTTATTACTGAACCTTGCTTGGGTAGACTTTAATTCAATTTTCATCTAAAATGCAGATGCAAGATTGTGGATCATACCTTCCTTCAGAATACAGCTGTTGGGCAGTGGTTGGTGTGTGTACAACAGTAACTAAGCGCAGGGAGGAGGTGGTTCAGCTGCCTGCATGCATGCTGCACTGACAACGAGCCTGCTCGCGCAGTCTGAGGAGAGAGCCTGCCCGTGTATTTTCCCTGTATGCACACAGATGAGAACAACACTCTGGGCATGGAGGTACATGTGTGCAGGAGACAGGACGAGCAGAAACAAAGCTCAGGCTGGGAAGCAAGAAAAGTGTGTTTTGTTCCCCCTCCGCTCAATAAAGCAGACTTTGTATGTTCTTAAAATAAACAGAATCCCATCAAAGATATTGACTACATCACAAGTTTTAACTGAGTGACCCACATGATCCCAAATTTTGTCTGGCTACTAGTCAGAGACTGCTTTTGATCTCCGCTGATGAAGTAGTCTTCTCTTTTCCCGCTTTCATTTACTGGTTCGAAGGACAGTGAAATGGGTCTGAAGGAGACATCTGTCTTGTTAATACCCTCCCTTAGTAAGCTTCAAATTGCAATGCCGAGACTGTTCAGAATCCTTGCTCCCCCAAGGAAGCTCCCACTAAGTTTGTTACTTGTAGATTCCCATCCTGCTCCTCCTCTTGATCTTTTGGGTGAAAGAATCCCTCTACACTAACCAGCCCAGCCATTTTCTGTCATTACCAAGTTCTGTGGAAACATGCAGTGTGTATGCAGGAGAGAGAGCACTCCTGTTAGCTCTGCACAGGCTGGGAAAGACCTAGTGCTGCCTCCTGAAAGACTGAAGTTTTAATTGAGTGTTATATTCTGGACATTTTTCTTTCACTTTGCTTTTATCAGAAAGATTTTTCTCCATTGAATTCAAGAAGCAGGTTAAATACGTGTAAGCAGTAATCAAGAAATGCCTGTGATGCTTGTATTTATTTCAAGTATGAATAAAATTTGTCTTAGAGGGCAAGAAGTGGTCTGAAATTGTGTCTGTTATTTCCTGCCCTGCCTTCTGATTTTTTTTCATCAGGAGGAGTTTAACCCCATGGCATGTAAATACAATCAGTGTGTCCTCTAAGGCAGCATCTTAGTGGGCAATGTTTGTAGCATCCTCTAAGGAAGATGCTTCCTCTTGGTCACATTCATAGCAACCTCCATTTGCAAATCTTGGTGGAGCAGGAACTATCATGCTGTATCAGTTTTGAGTCCCAGGTTCGTTTTACTATCTGGTAGGTCTGGGTTGTGCTGTTTTCCTGAAGAGAACTCTGACTGCCCATCCAAAATACTCTGTGACTGCTTTCCTTTCTCAGAGACTGAGTTAGAGGAAATACTTTACAGTGCAATAGCTGGGCAAATGCGTATCTTACTTGCACGTATTTTTTTGTGCCACTAAGTATACATATTTATAGAGTTGAATTTACTTCCCTTCTAAGAGGTGAAGCTTTTGTCAGCTGTAATGATTAGCTTTTGTTTCACATTCATAATATTGTACTGCATGGAGCTGTGCAAAACTATTTATGGGGGTTCTGAAATGTGACAACCCACTTTTTTAGATTTCACAAACCACCTTCACGAGGTGGAAGAATATGGCATGGAAACTGCTGGCTGGAACAGCAGCCTGTGGTAATGCTGGTGTAGCTGGGAGGAGGGATGCTCTTCAGAAGTCTGTGGCTTTTATTGTATGCTCTCAAAGGAAAACTTACAAACATCGTGGATGTTGATCCTGTCTGGCTCTAGAAACAGCATAAATATTGGACAAAAATACATTGAAACCTATTTAGTCCATCTACAGTCAGAAAGGCTCAAGGGAGACAGCCCAAATGGCCCATTCCCTACTTTCTTACCTTAATAAAGAGCAGGATCTCCCTTTCTGACAAACTTCTGCATCATTGCTGACATGTGTGGCATTCGTTACGAGTTTTGGTTTGAATCTTGGTAACCTCTAGGTAAATGAATTCATGTTATTGATGTAAAACCAACAAATTCTGACTTCTGTTCACAGACTAACAGGTAAACATTAGAAAATACTTTGGAGGATTGATACTCCTTCATGGCTTTCAAAATCAGAAAAGTGCCATGATTCTTATTTTGCCTTTCCATGAAAGAAGAGCACAAGGATTATCTTTGATGTCTCTTTGAAACCACAGAAGCTGAGTAAGAGGTGCAGTCTCCTCACTTCCTCAGGGCAGCCAGGTTTGTTTTGCGTTCTGTGTTTTCATCCTTCTGAAGTTGCAGTTCAAATTATTCATATTACTGACACCATTTTGTATCCCAGATGAGCAGATAAAATAAGCAAGTAAGCAGCAGAAGATCTTTTCATGTGACTTAGACCTCAAGAGGGAGGATAAAACCTGAGCACGAATCCTTGGCTCCCATGGGATCAGGATTTTACTGTCAGTCTTCATGGCTGTCTCATTTGAGTGGCCTTTTACACTGAAAGCAATGCAGAGTCTACCACTTACTTGGTGAAATGTCTGCCACCAGGAGGTGGCTTCACTCAAATATACGTTTTGGTAAGATGAAGACAAACTTGAAATTTATTGCTCATTCCATTCATAACCAGAAGTTCTCCTGGGCTTGCCAAGCCGCTGAATCAGCTCGGGTACCTCACCCTCGAGTCAGCAAAGCCTGAAATAGAAACTAGCGCCCTTTCTGAAGAGAGGAAGCACCACTGTTGTCTGCAGATATAGCCGCATCTAACCTGCTCTGGTGACTATGAACACTCAGTGGAGGAACTTGTATGACACTCTTCCTTAAAAAGAAAAGAAGGGAAGGCAGGAAGGCATTTTCTTACTTGAAATGTGAGCATTAATATTGCTATGAATGTCTGGGTATGGAAGCACCAAGGAATAAACAGCAGGAGCACTGTACAAGCGGTAGTTGTTTATATCATCCAGCCCAGCACAAGCTCCCAGTGCATCTACTTGCAGCTTCTCAGGACACTGAAAATAGGAAGATGAGTGACAGACTACAACCAGGCAAAACCGAAGTCTTAAGCCTTTAAGAAATGATGGCAAGAAGACAGGGTCAAAGCTATAAAACACTGACTGGAGATCACCTACAGCTCATCCAGGATTCCCAAACTAGAGTCGAGTAACTCTTGCTGCCATGCTGTAACTGCTGTATAACACAGCATGAAATAGCAAAAAACAGTGCAAATGACCACCAGTTGCAGTCAAGTAGTGGGAAGTGACACTGTCAGGTCATCAGCAGGACTTCCATGAGTAGGTGGAAGGCAGTGAAAAGGCGTGTAAAAATAGTCCCGATGTGATATAAATTAGGGAGGAGTTTCTGTGGCTCCAAGTCAGGCCAAGAAGTAGAAAAATAATCACAGTGTTAATTCACCTGTTCTCCCCTGCTCGAGTTGCTCAGCTCTTTATCTTGCAGATGTAGCACCAGTAATTTTTAGCATCCCACAAAACGACACCTGTTAAAAATAAAGTCTCAGGGACATGTCAAGCAGATACTTGTTGTGTGCCACCTTCCGAGGAATGCTCCTGGTTTTCCCTCCACACGTGCTGCAGGTCTCACACTCTTCCTGGTCCAAGCAAAGGACTGCCGCTGGCACTTTCTGTTAGAAGTCCTCTGAAATAGCTCTACCTTCCATAAAGAGTGGGTTGTTCTGATGGGCAAACAAAAATCCAGTAATCCCTTTTGAACCCTAAGCAGATGAGAGATGACACCGTTACCAGGCTGAGGGGAAGGAAAACACCCTTTGCCTTGGGGAAAGTCCAGCTGTATTTTACTTTCTATGGAAACTTCTCCTCTGTCCCCTCCGAAAGAAGGGCTGGATGCCCACGTGCTGTCCTCTGCCACAATGAACCTGCTCCCATCTCACCACGAAGATCTGGTACGTGCTCCTTTACCTGCACAACATCACGGCTGATGTAATCTTGAAAAATACAGTTTATTAAGCCAATGCTATGGATAAACAGAAAACAAAACCTTTCTATTCTGTTCTCACAGCTCCCTTATTTGGACAACCTGTCCTCATATTGCAGTTTCTGTAAGAAGGTCCTGATGGGGAGCAGCAAAAGGACCCTCATAATTACATTGTTCTAAACCAGGCTAACTATTCAGAACTGAACAATTCATATAACCACACAGGCAAGTCTCCTTCTAGGGTGACACTTGGCATGGGATTTTCCTGCTGTACTATGGAGGAAACGGTAGAGATTTGGAAAGACTCTCATTTCTGCAATGGATGTGAAGGTTGCAACATGGGATTTTACCATTTTCTGATTTTTACAACAGTACAATTGCAAATTCCAGCACATTTTGTATCTAATGTTTTGGATTATTCAAGTGAAAAGAGGTGGGGATGAGAATTTACTGGCACAATTACAGGCTTATGCAGTCATCTCGTGCACACGCCACAGGTTTGGAAGAAAGACCTGCTGCAAATCCACAGAAAACCCTAGCTGGGGGATTGTAAGCACCACAAGGAATTGTGGCGTAAAGCGTAGTGAAACATTTGCTGTGCGTGCACCAAGCCCTCTCTAAATTTAGGTTTCTGGGGATAAGAGAATTGCTGTGGCATTGTTGTGACTTGATCCCTTGTCTCAGTTGATGTGTGACAGAAAGATGATACCAGCGCTTCTGAGCTGGGAGTGGGCCTGGTGAGAGCTGTTTGAGCTGAGTGTTCCCAACCGCATCCCTGAATAGATTCACTTTCTCCTTCCCTGGCTCAGGCTGTCACAGTGTATTTTAGCTACAAATCTGTTATTCTGTGCTGTGGGAGCCAGAATCATCTTAAAAAATAACCCAACTCAGTAATACCAGATTTTTTGTGATCTTCTCCTTTTTCCCCCCAGAAAGGGCAGAAGAGAGCATCCTTCTCAGCTAGACCTGAGATTTCACCTTCATGGCTGCAACACTGATGCTGCCTAGGAATATAGACGACCCCCAATGACCCCCACTACCCAAAACAGAGCCCCTGTTATGCTAGTGTGGTGACTAAAACTGGGGAGGCCCAATGCAGTGCACTGATCCTACTGCTAGGTGATACATTTAGCATTTGTATTCATTAAAAACTGATGTCATTCTAAACCAGTTGCTGCTGGACTTCTCACTTTATGACTGAAAGATTTTATTTACACTTCACAAAGGAAAGGCTGCAGTAAAAGATTATTGTTGGGGCTTCAGAACCAAGAACTTAAAAATCACAAAAAGATTACATTCATTTTTGCATTTTTAACATTCTCAAACAATATCCATGGAGTGCTTTATGCTTCCGGAGTATTCAGGACTTTTGCGGTGCTATCGATGGACCATGAGTGCAAAAGGAGCAGTGAACGCCTTCCAAACACTCATGTTTAAAATGGAGACTGAATGCATGTTTCTGCCACATGCTCAGTTCTGTTTCCAGGGAACAAGATGGGAAAAAAATGGTGCTGAAAACACGAATGCACTCACTTTGGCAGAGATAGTTATTGTGTCTCCTAGCCATCTTTACCTGTGTTACTGCCCTGACAACCATGGTATGGTATGGGAATAAAAAGTGAAGTAGCCCAGGTCTGGGTTCTGTTTGCGGACTAGACAAATACATGAAATACATTTTGATAGGGGTAAAAGAAAACATACCCTTCTGCAGCAAAGGAGGCAGGGGTACTGAAAACACAGCAAATATTTGTTAAAAAGCTGGCCTGGGGAAGGGCAAAATGCAGTGGCATATAGAATGATATGAAAGATTGCAGAGGGAGAATGATACAATCCAGCAATTACTGGCTAGATGCAATCAGGATTTAGGAATGGTGCCCTAATCCTTCTATAAACCGGGAATCTCCTTGAGTGGGGTGATGGGAGTACCGCAGTCACACTTGATAAGCAAAAATCAAATGAACCCCATGCTTCATGGCCCGAGCTAAACTCCTAATGACACAGTCAGGAAAACCCATAACCCATCACAGGCTTTTCAGCCATTCCCAGCAAAGTTTTCCTCCAGCCTGCAGCTTTCAGAGGCTCTGCATGATTTATACCTGTGAGACCTGCTCAGAGGTTATGTTTCAGTAGATTCAGAGAGATGCATTATTTGCCAAAGGATATCTCGAAGAAGGAATTTGGTGCAGATGGAACTGGCTGCTGTGCTCCTATATGTGACCCCCTCTTGTCACCATATACCTGTCCCACATATTGTATGTTAATTTGGGAAATTATTTCCTAGAACACTTAGAAAACAAAACAAAGAGCTGGAATTGGTTCTCAGTATTTCTTCAGTCCAAACAAACAAACCAACAAGCAGATTGTGTGTCTTGTGTGTCTTATGTGTTTAGTCAAAACATCTTGGTTATTAATACTAAACTCCTGGGTGCCTGAAGAACCTGCTCAGGAATAAGCTACAAAGCTGAAGCATGGCTGAAAATATATATTTCAAAATCTATTAAAAATATATTAGAAAAACCCTATTCCACAATTTTCAGCTGATGTTTCTGCAAGATAGCAAACACAACCTCTCCCTGCAGTGACGGGACATGCAGTGTGGCAGCAGGGATGTGCCATTTCATTCGTGTGTAGCAAGTGTGCAGTGCCAGTGGCTGACTGATGTGCTTGTGCCTCTCTCGAGGGCTCTGTCTTTCACAACCAGACCTGTTCCACTGTGAGGATCACTGGAGGATGTTACACGCTCCTGCAAATCCCTGCAGTGGTTTCAGGAGGCAGAGATGTGGGTTACAGAGAGAAAAGGCTCCAGCTATAAATGAGAAAGTGGGGTCTGAGAAGCAGATTCATTGTGCTCAGTGGGATTCTCTTGTCTGCCCATTTCTCCTCTTTTACCATCCTCATCAACCTTTCTCAGGTTTGATTATCTGGAAGAGCAGGCAAAATACTCTATTCCCCTTTCATGGTTGTAATACATATTTATTAAATCCCATTTTATTATAACCCAAACAGTGATTGCTATGTGTTATTTTCTATCTGGCCATTTCAGCTCTTAACGAAGGAACTGCCCTTAATCTGGATCACTCACCTCCTTTTCTTGTTGCGTTTGGTTCAAAGTCAAGGCATATGCCATATTCCTTTAAAGGCAGTTTGTCTTGAATTGAAATGTGTTGATTTTTAACCCCATTTTTCATCCTGTCCTGTCTCACCTTTACAGCAGGCTGCGTAGACCAGGAGGCACCAAGTACATCACTTTGCTAAAGCCTCAAACTTCTTCTTACAAGCCAGAAATGCAGGCACGGCTCTCGGAGAGACTATCATCTTCCTAGCCTCAGCAAGGCTGCAAACTATCCCACAACACATCTTCTTCCCTTAAACTAGCAGCGTGCTTCACTACCCATGGAAATTTGAGCAACATGGACTCTCTGCCTTAAATTTTTCCCAGCAAGACGGTGCACAGTAGCCATGATTTAGTAGGTGGATGTCTTTCACAGAACAGAGCTTCAGGTGGTTTCTTCCTGGAGCCCACCATTTCTGCACCACTCAGCATCCTGCAAGAGGATGAACACATGGAGTTTTGGGGCTAAGGTCTTACTTAAATTATCTATTAGGCTGAAAAGAGAACACCCCTTTTGTAGGAATAAAGGATGGTCCCAGTGCCTAAGGGTGCTCGGCAGGAGTGTTCTGGGCTGGCTGGGCTGCCCCATCCATCTCCTCCTGTGCAGCATCTCAAAGCTGTAAACCACCTCCGTCCAAAAGATCTCCCTTTTTTAAAGCCTGAAATCTTACAGAAAGTAAGGAGAGGCAAGCAGGGCTGAAGAAACCTCTTAGTGGACTGCAAATGTTGTATTTAGTGTTGCTGCCGTGTAGGAAGAGCTCAGAGTTTTATTTAGCAAAAGCAGCCAACCCTACTGGACTGTAGTGTTGGAGGACTTCAATGTACAGCAAATACTGTCTTTAATTAGCTTCATTTACACAATTGGTGTCAATGTTGAGCACTCTAAACTAAAAGGGCAGAATGTCCTCAGTGGGAAACGCATTCTTTGAAGCCCCACAGTTTAAGCTCAGGCGGGATGGGTTTTGCTCAGATTGCCTGGGGAGGAAAATCACCTTTGGCCCAGTAAACCAGGAAGAATTCCCAGCCCGCAGCCAAAATTTGTCAAGAAACTAATGAAAATGGAGGATTATAGCTTAAACTGGTTTGCAACCCTGGCCTCGATCCTGCAGACACTTTCCACATGCACCTAACTTTATACCCGTGCTTGGCTTTGCTGACCTGCATGGGACTTTTCACACCTGTAGATATAAGTACGGGCCTGAGTGTTTACAAAGTGGAGCTTAAACCCGAGCATTTGTTATTGAAAAACTGACACTATGTTGAGATCTCTGTAATTGGCTCATTGAGATTCTTTATGTTAGGGAAAAAAACGCTGAGAAATTCAGGAATTAAGATTCCTCAGGCGGTCTCAGACCTGCTCCCTCGGGTGAACAGGAGCTTTTGTTGTGCCGGATCACAGCATTGGGCCGTGAAACTTAAGCAGCAGCTATTAAAAAGCCCCACAAAGAAACAAAAACTGAAATAACACCTTTACATATTTTGAATCTACTGCTCATAGGACGGCATTGCCTGAATTTCTTTCCGCTCTTTAATGTGTATCACAGCTAAAAAAAGTATGTTTGGACACTACCTGAGACTGAAAGGTTTTCCCTCATCAATGGGAAGCAGCTGATTGCGAAAAACATATTTTCATGTAATTTTTAATTTTTTTCCATCTATTTCTTTTATATCTTGGGAGTGTATTGTACCTGCTCAAAGCATCCCTGAAACAGGAGTAAATCACCTCTGCAAACTACAGTCCTGCTGTTTCTGTGCAGAAAGCAAACTGCCATTGAGCACACTCGCATCAGGGCATTTTGTGTTTATGTAGAAAATGATGATGTTTGCAAGCGGGGGAGGGTGAAAAGAAAAGCCATTCATTGGCACTATGGTCCTGGCAAAATACTTCCCTTCTCTGCTGCATCAGCAGAGCCCATGGACGCAGCTGGAGCCCTGGCTCCACTGCTGCTGTTGCTCTTTGTTGTCCAGCACCGAGTAAAGCCAGGGTATTCCCACTATCCCCTGCATTTCACCCCAGACCCATTGCTCACCATCACCACCTGCCATGTCCCCAGCCAGCCAGAGTCCCAGATTTACCTGAATTTCGGCAGCATGCTTTGTGCTCCCTCCCCATCCATCCTGACCCTCCAATTGACCCGGCTTCCTGCATGGCTCTGAAAAGCCAGCTTTGCCTCTGAGGATGCTTCTCACATGATCTTTATCACACTCGGCCTAATATTTTCAATGCAGTATTCCTGGCACCAGTATTGTACATGCCACAGGGCTTATTTTTCCTTGCTGCCCGTATTTATCTCCAGCTCCCTCACTCTAAGCCTTATCTAGGCTCTTTGGCCTTTCCCTGGGCAACATCAGGGGTTTAAGGACATACTGCGGAAGGGACAGGGATGCTGGCCACACTGTACTAACCTGCTGTAGTTGGCATACCTGGCTCTGCATTGCTGCCGCTCCCATCTGTCATTCCTGGCATTCCTTAGATATTCAGCACTGCTTCTGGCCATGTTGCCTTCCTGTCAGTACCTGGGGAGAGGCAGAGGAGGGTCCCCTTTTAGCCCTCACTGCCGTGGCTCCTCTCCATGTCCTCTGGCAAAGGCTGACCCATCACAAGCCCACAGTATCCAGCCTTTACCTTCACCAGGAGAGAACTGCAGCCAGAATAACCCAGGCAGACAATACTATGGAGACCCTCCTCCTGTTCTGCTTTGCCTCACGACCATGCTTGTGGGCACAGGTCTGCTGCAGACCTCGGGGCTGCCGTAGCCAGGGCTGGCTCTTTGGCAGCATTGGGCTGGGACCTGGGCACCTCTTCAATGTTTCTGCAGGGCCTAGCACTGCTCATCACAGTGTGAGCAGGTACTGGCAGCACCCTGTGCCTGCCAGTCTGGTGGGTGGAGGAGCTCCACTATTGATTTTACTGGGCACGCTGTGCTCATGTACCCGAGTTCCCTGACAAGTCCCCTCCCTGCCAGAGCTTTAGCATTTTGCTTTGACCAGGTACAGCCTGCACCCAGCGCTGGCTGCAAAAGAGCAACTAAGGACATCAGTGACCAATGAGGTGAGCAAGTACAGCCTTGATTTTGGCTGGGGTTGGGGCTGCAGCTGCAGCTGACATAAGATTTCCATCGGTTGCAGTGGGTCAGAGGCAGCTGGGGCTCCTTTCCTCCCTGTTCAAGCTCCTGCTGCTGGGAGCTGCAGGCAGGATTAAGGAGAGAAAGCAGTGTACGGGTCATGAGAAGAGGGAAAACAGAAGCAGCTCGGCCAGCTGAAGAGGAAATAGTGGGACACAGATGTCCGTGGAAAGCTGAAACCACTTACAGAGGATGCGTTTGCTCGGATTTCCTTCCACTGTGGCTTAATTGCAATGTTTTTTAATGACAGGTAGGACAGGAGCTGGGCTTCTGCCTAAGCACTTCTCCATCCTGCATAGATGCGCTGAATTTAATATTAACAACAATTAATCACAGCTACCGGGAAGCACCCGGCAGCGTTCCCTACCCCGGGAGTGCTTGGTTCACATGATCAGCCCCATTAATTCCCATCTTCAGGCAAATGGCACTGGAAAGTCACAAGGAAGCTCACCACCAGCTCACCCTCCTGTGTGCCATATTCTCTCCTCCTGCCCCAAAGGGCTGCTTGGATAATTTCAGCTCCCTGAAGGCTGGCTGAAGTACGCTGGATCTCAGGTTGCTCCTAGCCCTGTCCAACCTGGCCTTGAACGCTGCCACGGATGGGGCATCCACAGTTTCTCTGGACAGCCTGAGATGCCACGTCCGCTGGGATCTTCCAGTTGCAGCATGGGGCATTTTGGGTGCAAGGTTTGGAGGGGTTTTGGCCCCGGCATCAGATACATGGGTACAGCAGGGGGCAGGCTGGACAGGGATGGTCCCCTCCTTGTCTTTCCCTGCAACACGCAATGTAGTGCCTGGAAAACTGTGTTGCAAATGAGCCCCTGGAATATTGGATATTTTCGTCCCTGAAATGCAGAGATGCCACCAAAGAGTTGAGGTTGTGGAGGGCAAGCAAAGGGGACCATAAACCTCTAGGCTTGGGTTTGAATATTGGCAATGCCACTGTTCAGCTTTGAGAGACCTTTGGGAAATCTGCTCAAGGCCCCCCTTGGTGGGAACACTCTGGGCACAGGAAGGACCCAGCCACCAGTGAGCTCTCGGCAGCACCAGCGGCTCTTCCCCACGATGTCTCTAAGAGAAATATTGTCTTTTCCATCCAAGAGATGGAGCAGAGCTGCTGCCAGCACCACGTCTCAGTGGAATCGGTTTTCATTCTGCCAGGAGTGTTACCGGCTCATGATTCACATCTTTACAGCAGCTTTGGAAAGAAAATGTGCTGCTCGCCAGGCAGACCTTCATGCACATCGGGATGCCAGAGTTTTTCCAGACTTTCCAAAGGAAGCCATGGCCATGTGAGACATTCCTTCTCCTCTTCCAGCTTTCTTGGAACAACCTTCTCTGATTAGTGAGCGAGACAGATAGTTGGAAAGATAGACAGGCAGACAGGCCAGGCAGTAGGGTTATAATAGGCAGTTTGCATGACCCCCAGCCTTCAGCAGGATGGTGCCTCCATCCACCTCATGATGGGTGACTGGTGAGAGCCTCTCCTGCTCGCCATGGTCCTCAACCCCCTGTTCTCCACTGTGGTCCCTAGACCCCTGCCCTCTGCTGTGGTTCCCAGTCCCCTGCTCTCCACTGCAGACTCAGAGCCAGGTGCTGCTCAGGCTCTGGTTTGCAGCACAGCTCCTGCCTGCCTGGATGCCTTTGCCACCTGGGAAAGCACAGAGGGCACTTCCAGCCAGGGCATCCCTGCAGGGCTCTCCCCGGAAGCAGCAGTCAGGGCAGGCAGGATGCAATGTGATGCTGGAGGGAGGCGAAGAAGCCACAGTGCAGAGCATCCCCGCGTGTGGCAGCCCACCTTGCTGCCAAGGCGTGCAGTGCTGCCAGCGAGGCTGAGTCACGGGCACTGTGCCTGCCGCGGCGCGTGGGCCCCCAGCCGTGACTCAGCCCCATGGCTGCCAGCGCTTGGCCACCCTGCGGCTCCCGCTTCTCCCCAGGGCTTTGTGCCGCAGCCCCCATGGGTGAATCAGAGCTGGCTTCGTGCTGGTCCCTCAGGGATGAGGGGAGGGTTGGTTTTTCTCTCATGGCAGAGGCCTCTGGGAGGAGAGGAGGAAGAGGGGGAGCACACACAAAAGAGCATCTCCTGGTGCGACTGGGAGCAAGAATGTGTCCCACCAGGAGAGATCACGCTGCCCTGGAGCGCAAAGCAAAGGAGCTGGGGGTCACCCTCCTCCTTTGTGCCTATGGCTCAGGAAGCCTGGTTGGAAAAAGCAACCAAATGGCTCAGGTATGGCCAGCAGGTCCTGTGCAGGGATGGGTAGGAGGCTGGGGTGTGGGGAAGGAGGTGGGAGCTCCTGCCTCACTCCCTGCAGCTGCACCCCCTCAGACATCCCACCCCCAGCACCCACACCAGCAGGAGAAACACAACAAGCATCTCCAGGAAGTGTGTTTGGGAAATACCAGGTTTTATTAGACAGGCTGATGTTCAAGCTGACAGTTTTATCCCAATGCACACAATCACGAGCATCTACATGGGGCTGTGTCCCAGCTCCCTCCCTCCTGTGATGCTCTTAGACAAGACACTCAGCCTCCCAGTGCCACAGGTGTAGGGCCTTGAGGTTCCTTGGCAAAATGAAAAGGTCTCCCTGCTCCCCATTTTTGCTTTCAAATTCCCAGAGCTCTCCTAAGAAAGCCTGGAGAGACCTGGGCTAGGGACTGCGATCCTCTTGGGACTCAGTGCCACTTGGATCCACAGGAAGAGAAAGCATCTTGGTGTTGGCATCTCCTAGAACCAGCATGGAGCTGGGTCAGCATGTGCCCCAGGGAGCAAAAACCAGCCCCAGCCTCAGACCACCACTGCCATCACTTTAGAAAGAGAACCCTGATGTACACTATCATGGGGGGAAATGGGATTTGGCTGTCACAGAGGAGCCCAAGCCAGGACATGGGCACCAGGGTTTGTACAGGGCATGCAGGTGCTGAAGGGAAAAGGAAGGGAGGAGAAGAGGCAATGAGTGCTGGAGGATAACGCAAGACAAAAGAAGGAATGGGGAGAACGATGGGGGAGGCCTGAGAGCAGAGCAATGACACCTTCAGGTTCCAGGCCATAAAGGAGAGTCGGAGCTCCTTTCTGGGATAGGTGACCCTACCCCTGGGTACGCCAGAGTCCATGGGCTTTGGGGGACAGGGCAGCAAGGAAAGAGACAGAACTTGCAAATAGAAACATTTGATAATCTTTGCTTGCCATGACAGTGATGCGCAGTGTGAGGGCAGGAACAGTGACAGCATTAGCCCATTTCTGTTGGTGTTTCTATTCCATCAGCTCTTAATGGACAGCACGCAGACAGGCCCAGCAGAGGAAAGTGAGAGGCAAGGAGGAGTGGGTGAGACAGAGGGGGATGCTGATGAGCAACAGGATCATGTACAAGAAAGAAGAAGGAACAGCAGCTGAGGGGGCAGCAGCTCTGGGGCAGGTTTGAGACCTCATGGCACTGACTCAGGAGCACAGTGCTTCTCTCTGGGCTGCTCTGGTTGCTGCTTTCTCTGATGCTCTGCTTGCCTTCCCTTGGACCTCCAGTCCTCTTCATGCTGCAGACAAAATCCCTCTGCTTGAGCCATGCCCTTCCCATGCTTGGATGTAGATTTGTGTCTGGTTCAAATGTAGAGTCCTACCTTGAAGCAGAGGCAAGGAGCATGGGAGTCCCTGGACAGCATCCCCCAAATTCACCTGGACTCAAGGGGACCTCTTCTTCACAGCACCCAGCCTCAATGCCAGGGAACATGGAGCTCCTACGGACCTTCTGCCTTTGCTCATGTCCTTTTGGGCACGTGGAGGCAAGGGGCACAGCCCTTCACACCTTTCTCATCACAACACAGCCTTCCATTCCCAGCTTTCTACTTCCCTCTTTCATTCCTTTTTCATTTTTCTTGCCTCAGCCAGCACCTCCACACCTCTGTGTTCCTGTCAAAGGTAAGTCCTTGTGCTCCAGAGGCTCCTGAAGAGCACCCTTAGCTGCAGTTTTTTGACAGGAGGAAGCACAAAGGATGTTCAGCAGGTCATTGGTGGGCTCGAAGGTGCCAGTCTCCATCCAGAGCAACATCTACCTCTTGGTCAGTTCATGTGTGGCTCAGCAGCCGGCTGTGCTGTCCATGAGGGCCAAGTGATGAGGCCATGCCTAATCCCCTGGCTTTCACTGGCAGGTTTCAAGGCCAGCTGTCCACAGGGAACCTCCACCTGCTCAGATGCTTCCAGAGCAATACTCCTTCTCCCACGACTGAGCACCGATGTGCAGAGGTGAGCCAACAAACAGCTAAAATGGGGGAAGTTTGGTGAACAAGCCACAGAAACCTGCCTGGATTGTCCTAGGGAGAACAGATCAGCAGATGGGACAGTGACCCCCTGTTGCTGCCTCCCTCCAGAGAGCATGAAAACATGAGGGTCTGACTGGGAAAACAGCCACATGGACTTGAACAAGGTCAAACCTCCAACCTTTTGACCCTCAGAGCCCTGCTGATCGCAGGCTTGACTTGCCAGCGTGGGTTTTTCAAGTTAATGGCACATGCAGCCATGAAATGCCCTCTCTCTGTGCTGGCCCAGAGGGAGGAAAACCTGCTCATAGCATCCTGCTCATAGGACTGGCTGATATGGGGTGCTGGCCCTCCTCCTCCAGCACAACTCAGCCAGTGCTGGCAGCTCCTTTCCAGCCCACTTCTTCCTCTGACATGGACTTGCAAATTCCATCATGGCTACCTGCCTGGAGCCGCAAATGCCCCTGCAGAAGTCCCTTCATAAGGTGAACACCGTGGCAAAGGCTGCAGAAGATCAACTCCACTGTTGAGTGGAAGTGCAGGGCAATCTAAAAGTCTCAGGAAGGAAAAACAAGATCAATATTTGTGGAGATTTGTAGGAAGTTTGTGCTTGAAAACAACAGCTGGGACCTGGCCTCTCTTTCCTTGCCCAGCACTTTGCACCAGGGCTCCTGGTGATGCCTGGGTTAGTGTGTCACCACTCTCCCCTGTGCTCTCATGCAGTGCCCTCGTTCTTGCTCCCTGCCGGCTTCGGGGATGCAGAGGTTGAAATTCCTCTTCACGCAGTGCTGGCACCAGTGAAAAAGCAGCTACAGTTCTAGCTCACCATGCATTGCTCATACTTACAGCTTAAACATTGCCTTCTACTCAAAAGAACAAAGATAAAATGTCAGGAATTCACAGTTTTTATTCTTTCTTATGCCCACCCATCTTCCCCTGCCATCGATGTCAATGACTCAACGTCCTCATCATACAGTAGCCTTTGCCAGTGCGGCACTCAAAGGGTTAACAAACCACGGCTTCTTGGACAGATAAGACATAAGCTCATTCACCGGTAGGAACACGTGGACGGTTAGATCACAGAAACACCTTAGGGCTTCCTGTAGCGATTCTTTGGAGTTTCGCCACAGCCAGTGACGTCGCAGGAGAGAACATTGGGCTTCTTTCCCAAGCCAATGCTTCCCAAGAGATCGGGAAGCTCACGAGTGATGGCCTTCTCGATCTTCTCTAGGAAACACCCTCCCATGTAGGAACACTGCTGAGACAGCAGCTTAAAACTGGTGATGGGGTTGATGCCAAAGAAGTCCTTGTAAGCCTCACGGTTGGGGAGGTCAAATTTGCTGACATTGGTCTTTGCCAGAATGGATTTAAAGATAAAGAACTTGTCAGGATCTTCCACAATGTCCCTGAACACCAGTTCTCCATCACTAAAGAAGGTCATTTTGTCCTTGTAGGTCTGTAGATAGCGATCGACCAAAAGGGCGTGGATGCGCACCCGGATGGCGTGCTGGCGTATGAAGGCGATCTTATTTTCCATCCTGTTCTCAATCACCTGGTTGAGATCTTCCAGGAGCGATATCTCTTCTTTGAGGAACAGGTCTCTGTGGGTATCCGGATGGTAGTCCTGGGGCCAGAAGGAGCTCACGTACACTCTGGGTGGCTCCGTGACGTTGATGAGAGGAGCCAGGCTCCAGAATAGGGCACCGTAGACTCTCATGAGCTCCTGGGTAGCCAGGCTGTCAGCTTTGTTCAGGATGATTCGAATCTGAGATTCACGGCCCTTCAGCTGGCGAAAGAGCATCTCCAGCTCCAAGCCCACGTCCAGCTTTGTAGGGTCAAAGACAATGAAGATGAGATCAGCTCTGTCAATGAACCACTGGCACACGTCATTGAATGGGTAACCTTGGGAAAAAGAAAGACAGAAATACAGCAGAAATGGTCAGCACAGGATGAGTCCCTTCAGGAAAAGGGGTAGATAAACCGTGTGCTTGCCATGCCTCACGCCCTGTCTGGGTTGGACAGGGTGTGAGACACAGCAGACTTCCCATCAGCCTAGAACCTGTTTTGCATGTGCTAAAAACATTTCAGAGTTTCTTGGCATGAAAACCCATCCCTGTGTGCCTGGGCCTGTGACTACGTGTCTCCCTCAGTCCCACCTCCAAACCTTCTTTCTCCCTGCTGCTGGCCACAGATTCCTGCTGCTCCTATAAGTAAATATCAGCCATGTCATTGCTTTCCCCAGTAGGCACCAAGTGTGTCAGGAAGCCCTGCCGATCTGTCCTGGCACACCAAGCACTGTGGAAATGGACTGGTGCTTCTCTGGGCCCTGCTGTAGCACCAGCCACTGGCAAAGCCTGGCTCCAAGGCTAACAAACAGGGTGTTAAATGAGTAGCTGAGGCACATCTCAAATCCTTACAGCATCCTTCCTGGAGTCCCCTAGATGAACCGAGTAAACCCTTACCTCGTTCTTGCTGCTTGCGGTTTTCAATGATGCCTGGCGTGTCCACGAAGGTGACTCGCTCCAGCAGCTTGTGGGGCACCTCAATCCCTATCAGCTTCTCCAAGAAGTTCTGCCCAAACTTCTCCAGGGGTGAGAAGGAGCGGGCACTGTCGGCAGCCATCACTATGCCCTCGATGGTCTTCAGCTTGGGGCCATGCATGATGACAGTGAATTCGGAGGTGGTGGGTTCTGCCCCTGCCCAGAAACAAGAGGAACAGCAGAGTAGTGAGATTCGTGCTGGCTAATGGACGTGATAGGACTGGCCTTAGACTAGCTGGGGAGCTCAGGAGCATCACTCGCTTGCCAAGAGATGTTGGAGGAAGGCAAGCAGCAGGGCTATGAAATTCTTGCCAAATATCTTGAGAAAATGCCAGCAGGGCTGATTTCTGCAGGGACTGGTTGTTCTGGAGGTGGCCTGACTGCACAAGGCACCCTGGAGAGCCACCTCCCGGGAACCCTCATTACCGCAGCACAGAGCTGGCCACGGACATCCGCCCTTGGCTGTGAGGTGACATCCGTGGAGTAAGGAGGAGGGAAGGGGAATAGATTTTCTCCTGGAAGAGCAAGTTAATTGGCTCCACGTGTGGAGGGAGGGGAAGAATACAAAGGCAAGTTGCCCTTGTGATGTGACCACTGCTTTTGCAATCGGGATCAGAGGCAGCGAGCCCTGTGCTGTGGGACAGGGATACTGCAGTAGGAGATGCTCCTCTCCCCTGGAGAACCTCTTCTTCCGTGCAGTACCACAGCACAGATTTCAACCTCCCTGTTGTAATAAGGGGGATCAAAGAGACATGGCTGGGAATCACTGATGATAGGGATGCAGAATGCAGGTGTCAGCCCACTTTTGGCAGAGCAGGGAGGGAGCAGTGAGCGTGGTACCTGTGTAGAGCTGGTAGGGAGTATTGTCCAGCCCGAGGAGGTAGTTTATCATGGAGGATTTGCCAACGCTCCACGGTCCCAGGAATAGCACCATTGGCTTGGAAGTGATCTCCCCATCTGCAGAGAGGGGAAATAACAAGAGGAAGTGAAGAAACAATAGCCGTCGCCGCTGCGCGATTAACTCCCGGCTGTAACGAGCATCCCATCTGAGCAGCGCGGTGATGCTGCCGGGGAAATAGCCACCCTTTGGGGCCACCAGCCATTCACGAGCCAAGACATCACCCAGCGACAGGGTCTAGTGTCTGCAGGATGGGAGCATCACGGTGCTCCTCGCTTGTCTGACCTGGTCTGAGCTTTGGCCCCTCTTAGACTGCAGGAGGACTAGAAGGTCTTTAAAATCTTGTCTCAGTTGGTTCTGGTTTAGCTGGAGTGACTTTGGGGCTGGCTGTTGGAGCAGCTGCCACAAAGCATGAGACATGTGGACGAGGTGCCCATGCTGCAACCAGGCAAATGAATGCCTCATGCGAAAGGAGCTGGCATGGTTTAAGGAGCAACACTATGGTGCAGTGCTTGGTAAGCGCAATGTAAGCCTTGTGCCAGCTGCCTGTAAGCCTTTCCACCATACCCTCACAAGGATCCACTCCTGCGTCTTGGCTCCCAGCCATCTCTGGTCAAGCAGAAGATCCCTGCTTATGTGTGATCTGGGTGTGAGGCTCCACCTGGTGTGGGGAAGGCAGGCTGGGTAAATGTCCCTGCTTTGGGCTTGGAAAAGGCGGGAGGAGAATGAACTATAGTTCCCATCCCACACTCTTCTAGTCCCACAGTTTGCTAAGGGCTCAAGGAGGCTGGTGATGGGCCCATAAGGATCTGTCCCTATGCCACACAATTGGTCCAGGAACACAGAGGTCCCTGGACACATACAGCCATTGCCCCCAGGAGCAATCCCCGCTCGAGCGGGACTCATGCAATCAGCCTATGCCCACAGTGCTTGACCCCTACAGCCCCCAGGCCACAGGGCAGGCAGTCAGCAGAGCCAGAGAAGCCCCCAAGCTGTGCCAACCCCCAAGCCATGCTCAGGACAGCTAGTCAGCTGGAGACCAAGTCAGGACAGAAATGAAAGTAAAACTGGATGAGTGAGTTCCTATTGGTGGGAACCTTCCCTGGGTGGGAGAGGGTCCATCCCACACTGCCAACAGGAGTCCAGTCAGAGGAGGGGTTGGATGCCACTGGAGGAGCTGGAAGCTGCTGTCCCTCAGACAGATCTGAGCCTTCCCCCATGGCCCAAGGCAAGGAGATGCCCATGCGGTACCTGCACTGCCCTTGAGACCTTCTCTGGCCCCACACCTAAGGCAGAGCTATTTTCCCTGCAGTGGCTAAGAGACCCCACTGCTCCATGGCTGCTGCTCACACAGGAGCCAGCAGCTTTCCAGCAAGCCAGAGATCCATCTCCAAGGTGCGGGCAGCTGCAAAGCCCACACGGTGCTGAGCTCCCACCCAAGGGTGCTGGAAGGCAGTGCATGGTGGCTCTGCACCAAACCCATCTGTCCATGGGTGCAAGAGTTGAGCAGGACATGCCAGCCTCCTCCTGCCTGCATCTGCCCATCTCAGGGCCACCATGTCACCACTGGGTAAGGAAATGGACTGGGGACATCTCATGCCAGGGGCACAGCAGCATTCGTGCAGCTCAACTCTCCTACCGAGAGCAGGGCAGCCACGTCCAAACCAGGGGGACAGACCAGCCCGCTGCCTGCAAACTGCCTGTGAGCTGCAGGGATCCAAAAGTATCTCCTCACATGCACAAAGCCAAATGTTGAAACCTCGGACTTTTGATACTAATCGCTCCTGTGTGCCACTCTATCGCTGCTGCTCTGTTCTCTTGCTGCTTTAATGGGGGTTTGGATCATTATTATTATTATTATCCCCTGTGATGTTGTGCCAGAGGTTTGAGGTGGGTCCCCGCGTGCTCTTTCACAACACGCTCCTGGCCAGGCGTGGCTGTGTGAACACGGCCCTGCTCCACATCCTCACCTCTGCCCCGCTGTGCCAAGACAGGCAGCGGTGCCCGCAGCACTGTGCTGGGTCATCGACAGCTCCTCTAGCCCACCTCTACCCCCTGCTCTGGGAGCAGCGTGATGGCCTCCCATGGGCTTTGTGAGCACTGAATCCTTGTGGCTCTGCAGGTGGGACAGTAGCTTTGAGGATGACGCCATGCATGGGTCCTCCTTGCTGCTGCCCAGGGTCTGGGAGAGCAAAGAGCATCTCCCACTGGGGAGGGAGCTGGCCTGGCTTCTGTCCCTGCTATGTCCTTTTCCACTGAATCTGTCAGCATCAATTTGGGTCGCCTTGACGATCCAGCTGGGGGAAAAGAGACAGTCCTTGCCAGCACAGGGCAGGGATGGCGGCAGCTCCGTCACCGCAGCTCTCTCCAGCCACCCTGTGGCTGCTCACTCCCAGCCTCGCCTGCCTCACTCCCAACTCCAGTTCATCCCAGCTCCATCCAGACATGTCCTGGTGGTATTTGCAGAAGGAGTCACAGGCTGGTGCATGATCAGGCTCTGCCTGCAAGCAGGAGGGTCTTCAAATCCTACACCCCTTCATCTGTGGACCTGCTTGTGACACAGCAGCTTAAAACACCTTCTCTAAGCTGCCAGGTTTGCAGGGTAAGGAGCATGCTGTGGTCCTGCAATGCACCTGGCAAACAAGGCCAGGAAGGTCATGTTTCCCTCCACAGAGCCTGCATTTATCTTGCACTCTGGAGGTAGGGGCAATCTGGATGTCCAAGTAGGGTCTATTTTTCCTAAAGCAATGGCTTTCTAGGAGGTTTTTGATGTTGCTTGCAATGCCAGGCTGCCGTGGGTGGGAGCACTGCTGCACTGGGGTTGGAATTAACCCTGGGCTGGGTCTCTCATTCCTTGTCCTCACGCCCAGCAGAAGTGGCTGGTGTCAGCTCATCCCGCACTGTCCAAGTCTGTCCTGAGGATGGTAGGCAAAGCGGAGGGCACAGCAAAACTTCCTTCCTCTCCTAGTTCAGACCACAGGCACAAACATCTTGCTCTGTCCTCAAACCACTCAGGAAACCTAAATCACCATGGGAGACCCTCCCAGCATCACCCACACTGCCACTGCACACCGCTGGCCACTCTGCCTGCATGGGGTGGGACACAAGGGCCAGAAGATGGGATTTCCCTGCCTCATATTTGCAGCAGGGACATTGTCCCCATGAACCAGCACCGGACCCAGGGGAAAGGCTGGGTGTTGACTGGTATTTCTTTGCTGGTCTCCCATCTCCTGCTTCTCCAAGGGACCTGGCAGCACACCCTGAGCAGGAGAGGCAGGGAGAGGAGCCAGCTCCGGCTCCCAGGGGACTGAGGCCGCCACACAGGGGCCAGCCTGTGCTACTGGGACAGCTGCTGCGGGCTCATTGGCTTAAACTGCAGCTGGAGGGGATCAAGGGTGGACATTTTGGGAAATTTCTTCATGTAGAAGGGTGAAGGGTGGGAAGAACTCCCCTCCACAGGGTGGGCGATCTGATGGGCTCCTCCAGTTCAAGGTGCAGCTGAAAGATCTACTCGCGGGTCCACCACAAATGCCTTTGAACCACAGCTAAAGAATTACGCAGCCTCTGAAATCTTTAACCCAAAAGGGAAAGGCATCAAGGCCTGAGTGAGGCAGGGATTGCACGAAGGAGGGGACTGATGGGATGCGCAGGGTCAGGCTAGGAACAAAGTGAAGCAACACACGTGCTGAGCTCTGGAAGGGCTGGGGACATCAATGGGTGCCATGGGATGCTGATTGCCAGGGTCTGCTCAGTGCCCAGAAAGTGTGGCTCTGCTGGGGCAGGTGAATAGGAAAAGCCACAGGCCAGCAAAGAGCTTGGGCAGCACTGGCAGCATGCAGGCAGCAGGCAGCGATACCAACCTGTGGCAGAGGAGCCCAGGGTGCGTCCGGGATAAGCTGTTAGCAGGGGACACAGGGAGAGAGAAAAGGTACCGTGAGTCAAAGGAGGGACGCAGCTGCTTGGGTCTGGCTCAGGCTGAGAAGGGAAATGAAGACTGGCCCTGGCCTTCTTGTGGGCAGGAAAAGCCAAGCGACAGCCACATTCCCAGCAGGAGAGAAGGAGTTACAGTCTGTGAGCAACGAGATCTGCAGCTACCAGGACAAGCACTAAACCCCAGTCTGCTTTGCACACCTGGAATGTGGCTCAACAGAGCAGCCCCAGGAGAGCTGCCACGTCTGAGAGCACCCAGCCCTCCTGCTCCACTCAGTGGAATTATTGCCATCCCCAGCAGCATTCAGTGAGCAAAAGGAGCCCAAAAAGTTGTGGTTAGGACAGCAACTAACCATGACAAGTGCTCTGACCACCCCAGCAGTGGGGTTACCTGTATCCAGCTGACAATGGCAACTGGGAGGTCATTCCCTATAAAGGGAGACTTGCTAATTGGCACATATAGAATCATAGAATCACAGAATGGTTTAGGTTTGAAGGACCATCCAGTTCCAACCCCCCTATCACAGGCAGGGACACCTGCTCAAAGCCACATCCAACCTGGCCTTGGACACTGCCAGGGATGGGACAGCCACAGCTTCTCTGGGCAACCTGTGCCAGTGCCTCAGCACCCTCACAGGAAATAATTTCTTCCTAATGTCTAATCTAAACCTCTCCTCTTTCAGTTTAAAACCATCCCCCTTGTTCTGTCACTACATGTCCATGTATGAAGTCCCTCTCCAGACTTCTTGTAGCTCTCTCTAGATATTGGAAGACTGCTATAAGGTCTCCCCTGAGCCTTCTCCAGGTTGAACAAGAATAAACTGTCTCAGCCTGTCTGCATGGGAGAGGTGCTCCAGCCCTCTGAGCATCTTTGTGGCCTCCTCTGGACTCGCTCAAGCAGGTCCATGTCCCTCTTGTGTTGGAGGCCCCAGAGCTGGACACAGGACTGCAGGTGGGGTGTCACCAGAGTGGAGTAGAAGATGAGAATCACCTCCCTTGACCTACTGGTCATGCTCCTTTTGATGCAGCTGGTTTGGCTTTCTGGGCCGCAAGTAATATACATAAGTATTTACAGTTATGTATATTATTATATATATACTTATATATATATAAGTATACAGTAATTAGGGTTACCAGCATGCACCACAAACTGGCATAAGTTCACAGCAAGCTTCCCATTACCAGACTGGGAGAGTCCCTCACCCCTGAGCTAGGGACAGTCCCTATGGGGTGGTCCTGCTGTGACCAAGCACACAGGCAGACCCAGCCAGAGGGATGGCAGAGTGGGGACGCGGAAGGGTTGCAGCAGGGAAGAGGGGGTGGCACCTGCCAGGCTTAAACACACTGTAAGCAGAGGGTGTGGGGTGAGCTTTCTGGGATGCACCCTGACAGTTCATTCTTCGGTTGATGATGGCAGTTACAGCTCCCTTGTGACACTCAACTACACGGGTGATTTTGCAAGTGGTGGGAGCAGGGGGGCTCCCTGCTTACACTGGTGTGTGTGAGCAGAGCTGATGGGAAGGGAGAGAAAATGGAGGGCTACTGTGAAATGGAAGGGCGAGGTGCTTGCGACGGCACCCCTCTATATTGGCTTACACCTTCAAAGGTCACACATATTCCATGACAGGCCTGCCTCGCTGCTCTCCCAGCTGTCCTGCTCCTCCCAGCTCGCTGAGACGGCAGCTCTGTGTCGTCCAGCCTCTCCCCTGCTGTAGGGGTGAAGGGGGGGACACTGGGGACATCTTCCAGCTTGCAGGGCACCACCAACACAAGGAACCTCAGGACACAGGCGCTGTGCAGAGGAAGCAGCTCAGAAGACTCCCTTAACCTCACCATGTCCTCACTGCCTTGCAAGGTCAAAAGAGCTCCCTACACCAACCCTCTAATTTGTAGGTTTCTCTAATTACATCGCTAATGAGGGATTGGGAAAAGATGGATCTGTGGGTATTAAAGGCAAACTACTAGAGTTCCAAGATGGGATTGTGTTCTAGGGTATGGTTGGGATGACAGAGACACTTTTAGGAGTTTGGTAGCAAGAGAAATGTTTTGAGGGGAGTGTGTAGCCAGGGCCTCTCATGGCAGAGCCAAGGCTTGCAGGAAATGCAGCATCCGTGTGTCCTTCCCTTAGGGCCAGGAGGGTTTGAGCGTGAGTTACTAGCCCTGGGATTTCATTTGCACCACTGGGAAGGTGCCATGTGGGACACAACAGGGTGTGCTGGGCACTCACACTGGGAGCTGACCTCGGGGACTGTTAGTCTGAGGGATGGTTGTTCCTTATGGTGAAGTAGGACAGACTGTGGAGTGCTGAGAGAAAAACCAGGACCTGCTGTCTGCTGAAAAGGGGCCTCAGGTCTGGAAAGCACAAGGATTAGTGGTTGTTTCCTCAGGAGCTGGGAGGGAAGAAGTGAGCAGGGGCCTGGGAAACACTTGCTTCCTCCCAGACAGGGAGCAAGGAGGTGGTTGGTTGGGCATAGGATGGCTGAAGGGCAGGGTGGGATGTCCTGAGCAAGGAAATGGGTTGTGCACTGGGAACTGAGGCTGGGGGCTGTGTGTTCTGGCAGTGAGAAGCAAAGTGAGGGTTAGAGACTGCCCCTGTAACCCCAAATATTCCCCTAAACAGTGTCCAACGCTGAGCTGCCAGCAAATGCAGATGCTTGTGCTGCCACCAACACAGACCACAGCAGCTTGGAGAGGAGGTTGGGCTGTTGCTGAATCAGTGAGCCCCAGCATGGAGGCAGCTAGGACAGGGCATGGCTGGGCTGTCCTCACTGCGTGGTGCCACTGCTGAAGAGGCTGTGGGGATGCCCACTGGGGTGCCAGTCCTACAGCTCCTGGTGCTCCTTTCCCAGGTATCTGGCAGCACTGTGCTGGCTGCATGCAGGAGAGGCAGGCCAGCACAGCTGGAGTGACAGCAGCTATGAGGTGATGGTCTGTGGGGCAGCTCTCCTGTGCTGGCTGCAGCATGGCCTGTGAGCCTCTGTGTTCCCTTCCCACATGGCAAGCAGATCATGGTCTCCCACTGCTGGCAGGCAGCACAAAGGGAGGTGACAAAGGCAGCAGCATGGAACTGCCTGTGGGAGGCAGCTAGGCAGGGCTTTTGTTTGAAACCTACAACTGCCTCATCCAGAAGCACTGTGAGTGGGTTGTGGATGATGTCCAGGGTGCTCTGTGTCTTGATAGGACAGAGCCTGGGCTGGTGATGAGGACTCTACAGCCCTGTCCCTGCCCCATGGATCCCCACTGAACAGGGATCTTGGGCTTGGGCTTGAGCCATCTGTGCTTGGAAAATGAGGCTGCTTGTGTCATGTGGGTCACAAGAGCTTCCTGTAGCTTGTGAGTATCTTGCGGCCATGGCTGCACTTTCCTCTTCTGAAGTGACATGTGTACTAATGGAGCTCAGCCCAAGCCAATGCTGGTGGCCACAAGGACCTGCTCACCTGATCCAATGAGTCTGTAATTGCCAAGGAGTGGAAACTCTAACTCCCAGGATGAGTGAAGGCTGTTGAGCTTGAGGGATACCCTGCCCACATGGCTGTCCTGTACTGAGCAGGAAGGATGCCAGGATGCCATGCTCCAGCCACCCTCAGGAAGCTCATCCCCAGCCTTGAGAGGTTCTAAGCTTCCTTGCCAAGCCTGTTTCATTGGGTCGTGATCTCTGCTTGGCAGGGGTACGAGGCATTGATGCTGAGCAGGTGGAGGACCCGAAGCAGGCAGGGTTCAATGCTCAGCCTACACAGATGGTACTGACAGCAGATGGGCTAAGGCAGATGCGGAAATGCCTGCTTCTGGGTTCACTAGGGCATGTCCACTAGGCCCAGCAAGTTCATGGCCTTCTTGGGAAGCTGCAAAGGAAGACAAAGTATCCAAGCCTTTCCATGATCTGCTCTGTTATCTGCATCCCAATGACTTGATGGTGTGAGAGACCCCAGTGCCCATGGCATTACCTGTGATCTCATGCTGCCTCAGCTCATTGTATCTGTAGGACTGCTCCAGAGGCTTGATGGAGGCGTGGTAGATCTTCCTCAGCCGCTGAAGTACTCCTGTAGGGGCAGAAGCATGCAGATGGGTGAAAGGTGAACCCCACCACCATCGTTGAGTCCCCCCTAGGTAAGCTGTTGGGCATTCCCTGCAGATCCCGTGGATCAAGGGACCTGGCTCACAGTTGAAATCTTGACCAAACTTATCCCAGTCAAACATTTTGATGCCCCTCCGCAGCTAATGTTTCCCACTGGGCAACAGTCCTTATGTGCTGCCAGTCTTTCACATGCCAGCAGCTGATGGAAGGGCACTCCTCATTAATGCTATTTAGCAGTCAATACCTGTGATCCCAAATATCCCTCCACTATGATGCCAGGGACCCTGGTACAGCCCTTAAGCTGCTCACTAAAAGAAGGAAAGAGCCTTTTCCTCAACAGCTTTTATCACTTTCCAGTCTAGACTGCCCATGGGTCTAGCAGAAGCAAGCCTTATAATAGCAAAACCCAATAAATAATTGGAATATATATCCCAACCCTTTATCACAAGTTGTCCCAGGTTTCTCTGGGCAGGGATGTGCCTGGCTTGGGCTGATTCACCATCTGCATCTTCCAGCCTCTCTATTCTCCTAATTCTTGCAAACCCTTAGGATTGTCTTTAAAATACCCAGAATTATGCTAACTCAAGAGCAGCAAAAGGGCTGTTACTGAAGGTACAGTGTTGCCCAATTTACAAGAACTAATATTAAAACCAAACACTCTGGGGAAGTAAAATCTCATCCATGCTCTCGGTGCAGCAGAATAGCGAGGAGCCTGTCCTGCAGGGATCATGTGGACTGAAGGAGTAGGGCGCGCATGGCTCAGTGACACCCAGGCCCCCTCACCTGAGAAATCATCAGCAGGTTTGTCCTCATTCAGCTTGAGGGTGCTCTCCAAGTGGGACCGATCACGCTTGGTCATCTTGCTGGCATCTTCAGCCTCTTCTGCAGGGAAAAGGAAAGGAGACCTGTCAGAGTGAAGGGGAGGATCCACACAGGGGCTTTCCCAAGGAGAGGGCATGGGGGAGCACACACACCCCAAGCCTGGCACCGCCGTGCACCTCGGTAGCCCCCATTGCCTTTGGCACGCCTTGCAGGCTCTGTTTTGCGAAGGCTCCTGGAGGCTTGGCGGAGGCTGCCAGAGCAGTGGCTGCTGGGAGAAGCGTCAGGGGCAACTGCTTGGCTCCGAGAAGGGGCTGGCGAGGGAGGTGCGCTGTGCATCCCAGAGGGGAGCTAGGGCCGGCTGCTAAGGGGGAATGCGGAGGACGTGCCTGGAAGGGGCTCCCAGAGCTGGGTGCAGTGCAAGCACGTGTGGCACCTGCAGCCCGATGGGGCCTCTGCCTACCCCCAGCAGCTGCGGCTCTTCTGGGCTAAGCCTCGAGCGCCGGCACGCTCTGCTCTGCCGCTCCCCAGAAACTGTGCACTGAGCCAGGGACATGAGCATGTGCTAGGCTGGGGCTGGCTCTTGAGAGCCTGATCCGTCCACAGCAGGGTCATTCCCTCCTCCTCCCACCTCTCCCCCTGTATCAGGCTGGAGCCTTCTGCATGGGGCCCTGGGGACCCTGTGGCTCCATCCTAGGCTGGGGGAGAATGAAGCAGTTGCCTCCACACAGGGTAGACACACCAGTGTCCCTGAGGCAGAGACATGTCCTTGCTCTGGAGGTGCTGGCACACCAAGGGCCCCATGCAGTGCTTTTTGATAACAGGAGCTGGGTCAGGCTTTAGTGGGGTTGGGGGGCAGGTCTGGGAACAGACATGTGCCAGGTGGCTGGGCTGGGAATGCCTGGGCCAAGCAGGGCACTGTCAAGCCCTGGGGTTGTGTGGATTGTCTACTGAGTGCTGGGCTGAGGAAGACCTTTTGACTTGCCAAGTAAAGCCACAGAGACAAAACTGGGTTTCCCTTTCAGTACAAATGGGAACTTTTTGAGCTGGGATGTTACAGATGAAAGCAAAGAAAGGCTCGTCTGGGTCCAAAGGTCGCTGCCCAACCCATGGGCCAAAGTCCATAAGCGTTTCTAGGAGGGGGGTGTCCCTTTTCCTTATCTAGCCTTTTACTGACCAAACATGGCCAGAGCCGGTGCTTCGGCAACTCATGTGTCTGAATTAGCTCTTCACACCTTCCCTACGAGGCAAGGACTGGTAAGCAAGAGACCCACTAGCCCAGGCAGCATCCTACCCTCGCACCAAGACAGCTGGGGGTCCAGAGGACTCCAAGGGTGGAGGATAAAGAGCCTTTAAGAGGTCTGGGGGTGCTGAAAGGGGCCTGGGTGTTAAGAATCTTATCCACGTCCACAGCCCAGAGGAGAAATCATGGGCCTAAAATTGCATCGAGGGAAATGTCAGCCAGCTTTGGTATCGCTGCGACGAGCGCTTACATTGCAGGCACCTGCCTGCACCCTCGATACCCGCAGCCGGCCCAGCCGTGCAGCGGTTAGGGGCAGGCAGCACAAGCGTTAGAAGATGGCCATGCACTAGGCGCGGTTTAATGTGCCAAGCTCAGCTCCGCCGGGGTTGATAGTAGGTCACTCTCGCCGCTACACACGAACAACAAAAGACTCCAACCTATCTGCCTGTGCCGGAGCATGGCAGCAGCTGGGCTTTCTGTTTCTACCAATGATGGCTTGTCTGCAGGTGGGTCTTCTGCTGCTGGTGGGTCTTCTACCACTGCTGGTGGGTCTTCTGCTGCTGGTGGGTCTTCTGCTGCTGGTGGGTTTTCCACCGCTGCTGGTGGATCTTCTGCTGCTGGTGGGTCTTCCACTGCTGGTGGGTCTTCCACCGCTGCTGGTGGATCTTCTGCTGATGGGTGTTCCACTGCTGGTGGGTCTTCCACTGCTGGTGGGTCTTCCACTGCTGCTCGCGGGTCTTCTGCTGTGTCCCCACAGGGTGGGTGATGACAGCTGACAGGGCCATCCCCGGCTTCTCCCTTGCCGGCAGCTGCTGGTTTGCCATGGCCCTTTTTGCTAGAAGTGCCATCTGTTTTCTTGTCATTCCCTTCATCTCCATCCTCTGGCCCCACTGGCCCAGCATCCTGTTCCTCAGACTCTTCCTCTTCCTCAGACTCTGTTTCCTCCTTGGACTCTCCCTCACCTCCATCTTCCTCAGACTCCCCCTGCTCATCCTCTTCCTCTGAGCTCTGCTCTTCCCCGTTGGGAGCAGACGCTGCTTTTGGCTCCTCCGTTTTCTCTTCCCCAGGCTGCCCTTGCTCCTCAGAGACTCCTTTCTTGCCACCAGACTCCTCTTCCTCCCTGGTGCGGAGTCCATCTTGTGGGCCAGGCCCACCATTCCATCCATGATGCACTGCCTCAGGGGTGCCCAACGTGGCATCCTCCCCTGGACCCTGTGCCTCACTGGGCCCCTTCTGGCCCTTCTCCATGGTGGTCTCCTCCACCTGTCCATCCCCGGGCCCCGGGTCCTCACTCAGGCCACCCGCCAGCTCTTCCTCCCCATCTCCCTGTCCCTCCTCAACGGCAGCAGGCAAGGAGGCGTTGGGGTGGCCACCATCTTGGTTCTCCTCAGGGCTGCTGCCGGCTGCCTTCTCCTCCAGCCTGGGCTCTGCAGCTGGCAAGGGGCCTTCAGCAGCAGCACCAGCATGGTCCGTGCCAGGGGCGCGCAGCTCTAAACGATGAGAACAGCTCAGTCAGTCTTACCCGTGCTGGCACACGGCTCCTGGGGCCACCAGCCCCCTGTCAGTGCCAGGGAGGGGGCAGGCCTGCCCCCAGGGCAGGATTTGTGGCTGCTATCAAGAGGTTTAAACTCTTTCCTAAACCCTCTCTATTTCCAGCTCCATTTTCCATCCCTGTTGCAAGAAGCTGGGTGCAAAGAGGGGTTGGGGGGTGGCAAAGCTGCTGCTAGCAAGGGACTCTATGGCTGCGCTGGCCATGGCTGCCCAGGACTGCAGCTTCCACCGGCCATGAAGCACTGCAGGAAGGCGGCAAAGCAGCCCTAAAAAATGAGGGGAAATGAATAAAAAAGCATAGCTTGAGGGGCCATGGGCACTTGGCAGGTTAAAAAGGTCCTTCCCCAGCCCTGCCTCAGGAGAGCATCGCACCGGCCATGGCGAGGGAGAGGAGAAGAAAGGGGTGCTGAGCTCCCAGCAGGGGTTTTCCACAGGCAGGCAGGGCCTGACCCGGCAGCAGGGATCAGGAGCTATTTATTGTGAGCATCCCTTCACTAGGAAAGCATTTGCTGTGCTGTGCGGCTGGCGAGCACACAATGAGTTTGTTCTGCAGCCTAGGAGAAGCCATCCGTATTTTCCATAGGCCTCCAACTGCAATTTAACATTAGTCAACGGGTGCCAAAAATAAAAGATCACTGGCTATACTGTCTCTGTTACAAACAGTTGCTGCTAGTCTAAATAATCCCCTGAAACGTCTAATGCCTGCATACCAGGGAAGTGTTTCAGAAGAAAATAATTCCTTTGTACTCCATCTGGCAAGCAGATGCCAACCAGGAAAAAATGCCATCTCCACCCATGCTGCGGGAGGCAGTGCTGGGCACGGGCAGCACCGGGCACAGCCAGCCCTCTCCTCCGGCTCCTGTGCTGTATCCATGCTGAGAGCTGCAGGGCTGCGTGTCCTGCCAACCATCGGAAGAGCTGGGGCTCACTGGCTTGGTCACAGGGACCATGATGGCAGAGCTGAGGCAGGGTCTGCAGCAGCCCCAGACCACCCAGACCAGTTTGCCGTGGCCAGGGATGCCGGGCCGGTGGTTGCATCACTGTCTGTGCTGGGGCCGGTTGTGCTCCCGGCCAACGGTCAGGCAGCAGCGGCAGGCTCGTGACGCGGGATGAGCCGTGCCAGAGGCAGCAGGGACAGGCTGCACCTCGACCTGCCACAGTTTCTAGTCGCTGTCATGTGCAGCCTGGCATGATGGAGCTGCTGCCTCCACCCCTTTCCCTGCCAAAACCGGATGCACGGGTCACCCTTGCTCTGCCCTCACTGACCTCCTCCATCCTTTGCTGGCACATGGCTCACAGGTGCCTCTGGGCTCACAATTCAGCTTCCAGCTGGATGGAGATAGGTCATGGGCAGCTCCCGCCTGCCTCCCTCCCACCTGCAGCATGCTTCTGCTTCAGGTCACCTTCCTACAGGACCCCTGGGATCTTTGAGCCTGGCAGGAGCTGCTTGAAGGTGAACATGCCACACCTGACCTGCAAAGCTCCGGGTGGCTGAGAGCCAGCATGCCCCTGCCTGGCCCCAAAGGCCTGGAGACCAGTCTGGGTCTCCTTAGGGGCCCCTTAGCTGACAGGGACAGGGATACTCTCAGCCTGGCCCCAAAATAGCCAGTGACCTGAAGGGGTAGGAGGGGAGTATAGCTCCTCAGGATGGCATTTGGGGATGGTCAAGGCAGTGGGGGACAGGAGGACCAGGCAGAGGAGACCATGCGCATCCCTAGGGCTTTGTGCGTGGTCTGTGTGTCCCCTCTGACTCAACACAGGAGCACAGAGCAGCCATCAACTGCTGTGACCAGGCATAACAGCAGTCCCAGTGCCCACTGTAAAGCGCCTCCCACGGGCGCTCAGGCGCTCCAACCGGGATGTTCCTGCTGATGTGCTGGTCACAGGCTTTATTTCCTGTGACCTTCAAGATCTTACACAAAGCCTCTCTCCCCTCTCCACCTCCTTCTCCCTCCTGTTTCCCCTACATGGTCTCCAAATCCATCACACACCAAATTGTGCTGATCTGCAGATGGCCGGCCGATGAGCAGTGAAATGGGACGAAGGTTACAGGCTTAACACCCTCCGCACGTCCACCGGAGGCTAAAAATACAGCCCAGCAACTGTACAGGGAGTCAGAAGGAGCAGCTCAGTGCAATTGCGAAGCACCAGCCCCCTCAGCCACTGGCCCCAGCACCTCGCTCTCTGCCAGCCAAGGGTGACGTCCTCACCTGGGGCCCATCCTGTGGGTCCCTGTGAGCCAGGAGGGAGCGGGGACAGCCATGTTGTAAAGTGACACTGGGGCTCCCCTTGTTCACACTCTGCATTGTGCCAAGCAGCTGGGTGGCATCAGTTGCCCCGCTCCCCATGGGGACCTGACCTCCCAGAGGGTCCCCGGTTTGCGCTGTCCTGAACCTCACACCCATCTGCAGGGGCTGGAAGGGTTGTCAGCAGCCTGGGGATCCCTTCTCCAGCAGTGGCAGCACCCTGGGGCACAGCCATGAGGACAGAGCTCATGGCAGTGCTCTGGGTGCCACAGGATGCCCCAGCTGGTTTGCACTGAGGAAAAGCCCATGCAGAAAGGATAGCAATGAATGCCGGAGGCTGAACATGACCCTGCCATCGTGTCGCCACCATCCCTGCATGAGGCCATGTGGAACGGCAAGCAGCACCCTGGCGCCGAAATGGGTCCTCCACAGGGACAGCCCCCAAGCGTGGTGCTGGGGCAGGGGCCATCTCAGAGGGATAGATGGGCACAGGTGGCCCCTGAGGGACGTGCTCCCCCTCCAGCAGAAATAGGAGCCCCAAGTGTGGGGCCGGTGATGTGCAGTGCTGCAGGATGGATTTTCACACGCCCCCTTCCCCTGCTCTGATCCCAGTTTATCCTTCAGCTCCTGTGTGTCCTGCTCTCCCTCTGTCCTCCCAGTGGGGTTTCATGGGGAGCTTACACCCCAAACATCTGTCCCTTCCTTTTCAGGGAAAGGCAAGACTGCTTTGTTCTGATAGAGCCCTTTAAAACCTCATAGAAAATAGCTGGACCCAAAAGATCTGTCCAGGATTTTCCATGCAAGACACCAGCCACGCTGCTTGACTCACTGCAGACCCCCATTTCCTGCAGGATCTCCCCGCCACCATTTAATGGCAATGTTCCCCATAGTGTCTGCTCAGGGGCGTAGTGTACCCCTGGTGCTCCTCCAGCCCATGGCCTCACAGCGAAGGGCTTGGGCTGGCTGGGGGCCTGACACGAGTTTGCCAGGGCTCTGATGTTCAAGCCACCACCCCATGGCACTTGGCCCCTGCCTGCCCTGGCCATGAGGTGCCACAGGGTTCTGCTGGGGAGAGGATCCACAGGGGCATTGTTCCATGCTGCTGCCAGTCAGCAGCCTGGGAAAACGAGGTCAAGCAGATTAGCCCTGAGCCTGACCTTGCACAACCAGTAACCCCTCCCAGGTGGGAGGCAGGGCCAGGGGAGCCCAAAGTGGGAGCTGTGCCCCTCACCTGGGATCAGGCCTGGGCACCCCAGCCTTGCATATACACCCTGGGTGCTTGGGTGGGGTGCAGCAAAGGGAAGCATCTCCTTTCCACTCTTGCCATGCCTCAGTTTCCCACTCTGCACCATCCCAGCAGAGCCCAGTGCTGCTATCCAGCCCCGCAGAGGAAGGTCCAGTGTTCTATTGCTCACATGTCACACGACAGCCCTTTGACAGGCGGGATCCTAGCTCCAGTGCCAGTTTGGAACCAGGCAGGCCAACACCTTCACCTGGGAGAGGGAAGTGTCCCAAAGCAGCTCAAAAGGCCCAGAGGACACAGCACAAGGGTGGCCAAGGATGCAGTTGGCTCTCCAGACCCTTATGCACCCAACAAGTTCAGGACACCCAGCCACAGCAGCCCATTCTAGAGGCTTCATGATCCCAAAGCATTAGCAAAAAGCAATTATTTTCCAATTTTTCAATGCAGAACCCAGGAGGGGTATGGAAACAGCTTTGTCAGACTAACCTAACCTCATCTGTGGAGGAGATTTTAAATTTAGTTGAAAAAAACATATAAATTGATTTGATTTCTATAAATAGTTGGCTAGAACTACATGATATTTTGATTAAGAAAGGGTAAAGAAACCTCACCAGGATGTTCCAAAGGGATTAAATCCAGGCTTGGAGCTTTCTAAATATAGAGATGAAATCGGGGAATCACTTCTACAGGGTGTTTCTTCGACTGCCTTTAGGCATCCACCCTGAAGATCTGGAGGAAAACCTGAGCTCCTGACTTGCAGAAGACACAAAGATCAGGGTGAGGAGAAGATAAAGCAGTCGCCACTCCCTGGCCAGGGTAGATCTGGCCCCATAAGAAAGCAGAAAGCCAGAACACAGTGTGTATTTTGGCACAGGCAGATGTCAGGCTCTACAGTGCGGAACATTTCTCTACCTGGGGTGTCCCTTGTGGGGTCTGCAGCCTGGGGGTGCTGAAGGACCTGAGGAAAGCTCTGTGGCATGGCTGGGCCTGAATGACCCCCTTCCTTCAGAGGAGGGACTCCTGAGGTCACACTGGTACTGTCCTTGGGCCTCCAGCAAAGGGAGGCTTCACCAACCCACCCCAGCACTTCCCGGTGGATATCCTCCATGCACTCAGTGTAAAACTTTCAGGGTGAAGACTCCCCATCCCTCTTTTTGGTCATCCCAAGGATTCCTGGTCACCTGGGCAGGACAGGGAGAGCCATTGGACTTGTCAACCTGGATTTCATGCCTGATGATCTGTTGTCCCATAAGATACTCAAATCCATGGGCATGTCTGGGCCATGCCAAACAGCAGTACCCAGCCCTGGGGGTGTCACCCCTACCCCCAGCAGCAGGATGGGGGTCATCCCAGCTCAGCTGTCGTACAGGGATGGGGTTGCACAGCTCTGATCCCATCCACGCCATGTCCCCACGTGTGGGGAGGTGGCAGGGTTGAGACACATGCCTGGCTGGCACCGGGGCTGTGTTGCTGCTGCCAACACCCCAGCCCAGCTCAGGGTGCCCTGCTGGAGATTCCCAGCCCCTTCGCCAGCCCCCACCAGCACACGAGTGCATCGGCTTCCTCGAGCTATCGCTTACAAGGGAAATGTCCCCACAGGCTGAAAATAGCCAAGCAGAGCTCTGCCAAGGCAGCAGGGCCACTGCTATTCCTGCAGAGCCAGGGAATGGGCAATTTTATGAGAGATTTGGTCAGCCTTGGACCTTCTGGCCAAGCTGGTCTCAACACCCTGATGAATCCCTGCTTCCAGCACAGGGAGCTGGCTCCTGCGTGGGAATGGTGGATAAGCGAGTGGGGATTCGGCAGGAACACAGAAAGAGCGCAGCTCACTGAGTGCTGTCCAGGGCACAGCACGGCCCTGCCAGCACAGTGCTCTCACAGGACCCACTGGTGGGCCTGTGCCCTGTCCTCGCCATCCTGCCCGGCTGGCTGTCACCTACACACTGAGACAAGGATATCTAATGAGAAAGTCTGTCACAGCACAGCAGCCTACCCAACATCTGCCTTGGTTTGCTCAGACAACAGTTTGTGAGAGAGGTGGGGTACCCACAGGAGCCGGGATGTCCTCCAGATGAAGTATTAGGAGCGTGACAGGGATGCTGGTGGCTCAAGCAATCAAAATCTGTGGGTTCCTGTGGCACCCCGTGCCCCTTGCCTCACTGGCCACCCCTGTTCCCAATGGCAAAGGTGCCCACAGTTTTGCTGATCCTGGGGGGAGCTGGAGTGAGTCCAGTGGCATGTCAGTGGGACACAAGCAGTCCTCCATCTCTGGGGAAGCTGGTTGCCCTAAGGTGCATTTGCCCGGGATGGTCAAGGTAGGGAGACCCCATGGATGCTGTGTCTTGGGCCCTGAGCCCACCCGAGGTGACACAGGCGGTGAAGCCCACTCCAAGATGTTCTGCTCTGGGAAGTGAAACCCACCCTAGAGTGACACATTCCAGGTGATGGAGGGCACCCCAAGGTGACATGTTCTGGGTGATGAATGGGGAACATCCCAAGATGCCATGAGGACATGGTGGTGGAGTCCATCCTGAGATGACACCTTCCAGGCTGGGACAGGATGAGAAGTCCCAGGGGCAGTGGCCAACGTTCACTGTCACCAGGAGAGATCAGTGCCAGCCCTGTAGTGCCCTCAGAATGTGCTGCAGGAGGACACCAGCATGCCAGGGCTTTCCTCAGCTTCACCCAGCTTGGAGATGGTGACGGCACAGCATAGCCCTCCACTCAATCCTGCGATGGCTGGGGAGGGCAAGGGCTCCCCAGTACATAGCTGCCAAGCACAGCGGATGGGCACTGCCCATTCCCGGCCGTCACAGGGACTCACTATGGCCACCCAGCCTGGAAGGGATGGCCAGGCTCTGCCCAAGGTGCAAGGACACCTTCCCCTGGGCAGGAGCATGGATGGAGCAGCAGGCGAGTGCTCTCGCCGTGGGCCCTCGCCCAGCCCTGCAGTGGATGCTGGCCTCTGCCGGAGATTCCGGCACTCTTGGGAGCTTTGCCAGCCCTGGCTATGTAGGCTATAGGGGCACTTCCCACCCCTGGCC
>JANHGB010045267.1:17105-32012 GCA_026283785.1 Coracopsis vasa | reverse complement strand
AACACTTATACAATTGCTCTGATTTTAAATACTCAGTCATTAACCTAAGAAAGCACTTCATATGAGGAGGAAAACAGGGATGCGAGGTCCCCATGTGGGGAAAAGGATATGCCTCACCCCGCCGTCACCGCTCTCCCGGGGCTCCTTCTGCGGTCGGCAGCCCTTGAGCTGCCTGGCAGGACGGTGGTGCCAAGCCAGCAGCTGCTGAGCTGCGGGTTTCCCTTCCCGCACGTCGGTCTTGGCTTCGGGCCGTGCCTCCGGCGGCCCGCGGAGCCGCAGCGCCCTGAGCCGCGGCCAGGCTCCGCCAGCGCCAGAGGCAAGGCGCTGTGTCCGCGCTTCCCCTGCCCCTCTGCCCTCCCCGGCCCGCTGCTGCTCGGCCACCAGCTCCCCTCGGAAAGGGAAGTGGGAGAGTCTCTGCCGGCTGAGAGAGTACTCTTTTTGCAGTAGAGAAGCACAGACGTTCGCGGCAAACACACTCCGTGTACATTCAGTTGCCGATTGGCATCGCCTCCTGCCTTATGGTTATAAAGGAAAGGGAAAAAAATAATTCTCATTTTTTGTTCAAATAAGAAAACAAATGAATAGGCACTCGATGGGGTGAAGAGAAAGGGCAAAGTCCCGGGAGGCCCCTGCTGAGTGCAACAGTGTTTTTGGATGATCCCTGTTGCAGAGGCAGTGTCGGGTCTCCTGGAGTGGGTATTGTGCTGAGGCAGATCGGGTTGTGAGCTGAGGAGGGTGCACTGGCCAGCCTGGCCACGATCCCTGTGGCTGCCAAGCCCGAGTGTATGGGTGTGCGTGCGTGCCTCCTTCCATCCAGGAGTGGGCTAAGGATCGGGATTTATAAGTGGGAAGGGGTTTATGAGCCACCCGTGTCTCCAAGGCCATTCAGTCGCTGTAAGAAATGTTCATTTGAACATGGGGTTTTCCCGGCTGAGCAGAGCATCACATGGTGGTGGAGCCAGCAAGGAAGTTGTCTCCCTGTGGCTGACACCAGCGGCTGTTTGCCGAGATGTTGTGGTGCTGCAAAGCCCGTCAAATGACTGTATTGCTAGCCCAGCGCTCAAAGGTATGGGGTAATGGGATGTGACCCTCAATCAGTCTATGCTCGGCTCCAGTGAATTAGCCAGCCTAGTAAGAAAAACATGCCAGAGGTAGGTGGATTTATGTTTCAGTCTGGTGTATCTGAAAGCCTTCCCCCATTATGAAAGTCCCTGTTAAGATTCCCTAAGGGAGATTAGTAGAGAGGGGAGATGTTTTTAATAGACAATAATATGATAATCCACATGGAAAAAACCCTGCGTGTAATATTTCTACAGTAAGAGATAAACAGTGCAGCTGCCAATTTGTATGTAGCTAAGCAAACCCTGAGATAACCATGGAGGGGAGTGGGTGGGAGACCCTGGAAGATAAATCTGAAGGCTGGCTGGCTGTGTGTTTTTCATCTTCCCGTAAAAAGCAATCAAGTAAGAAAGTAACAGATCCGAGTGACCCAAGTGCTGAGTCGTTCAGATGATGTTTATGCAGCTCCAAGCAAAGCTCACTCTTGAAGCCTTCCAAATAGTTTGCTTAAAAGCTAGTATTTTTAGTAATGACTTAAGGGATGTAGCAAGGTGGGGAGGGGGATCAAAACAAATTGCTGCCAAGTAGGCGCGCAGCCACACACATACAAACACGCACACGCGCACCCACGCAAGCCTGGAGTGTAGTGCCTTTTGCCCGTTGCACTATTAACTTGGGCTCTTATTGGGAACAAAAGCTTTTTTAGCCTAGGAATCGGACAGTTGTCAGATCTATCACTGAAAACGACTGATACAAGCCCACTGGGGGGTTCTGACCCAGGTTAGGGTGCTGCATTTTGTTTTCATAACTTCCCTGACACAGAAAATCATGCTGTGTGGTGTCTGGAGTGACAGTCGGACACGCTGATCCCAAGGGGCTCTACAGAGGTGCTTCCCATCTCGCTGCCCTGCTTCTTCTCCCATCCAGCCCCCTTCACAGTATTTACTTGGTGTTTGGTACCTCATGCATGGCTTTGAAGGTTAAAATGCAAAAGCAACCTACTTTGCTGGCCTGGAGAAGGCAGCGCTCCCTGTCTAAGCAGCCTGCCGCTCTGGTCAGGCGGGTGGGTTGGTTTCCTAGCAGAAACCTCCAGTGCTGCTGGGTTCCAGGACATGGTGGCCTTGTGTCATAGATAGCCTGAGAGGAGAAAGCATCCTTCATGTGGTTTAGGAAGCTGTCGGGTTCAGATAAGGCTGGGATCCTATCCTGTGGGACCCCCAGTTGTATTAATAAGGAAAAATTAATTTTTAAGCACTGGGATTGCTGCCAAATTATATGACCTCTGACAGACCAGCTGTGCTAGGAAAATAAATCGTCTATATCTGAGACCCGTGATCCAATCTGAAATCGAAATAGAGAAAGTTGGCGTTTAGGCACGATGGTAGGGGCAGATTGCAGCAGCCTGAGAGCAAACTGGAAGCTGCTAAACTTGCTCTCCATTGTGTGGTGAAGTCACCGCCACCGCGTCCCCATGGGGTCTCAGGAATACAGTTGTCTGCTCCGGGAAGTGTGGAGAGCTGATGTGCCTGTATGCGCCCAAGCTGGGGGTGATGGTGTCAGCACGGAGGTGGGGGCAGAAGCGGGGTGTGAGCGTTTCCAGCCCTACCCTCACTCTGTAACAGCCCTTTGACACATACCTAATTATAATACACACACAGACAAAGAGGTAGCTGGGCTATTTTCGAAATCCCTGTCTACACCCTGGTGGAAACCGCAATACTAGCAACAACATAAATCAGAGCTGTTGCTAGCAGTGTTGTGCACAGCTTAGCGCTACAGTAGCATGGTTTTAATCATGCTCAGAATCAAAGGGTCAGCCTTCTCCCTGCCTGAGCCAAATCGCAATCTCGGAAGGCCAGATCCTGAGCCAGGATTGATGCCTGCGCAATAAAAAGACACAAGCGCAGACACGGAGGAGAGGTTTGTCAGCACGAGGTCGGCAGGCACAGGGCCAAACACTCGAAATCACAACTCGGAGCTGTAACCCTTTCTGTGTGCAAGCAGTGCCTGTGGATCTCACTGGGGAGGATGGCTAGGGTAATGCTGCTGGGCTGGGACTCCAACTGCAGCCTTGGTGAAGCAGCCGCTTCCCAAACAGGTTGGGGAAAAGGGTACAAGCAGTGAGTTGGCATGCAGAACAGCCTGAAGTACTATTGCAGGGATGGACGGCTGCAGAGACTTTCTGTCTGAATGCTTCTCCCCCTCTCTTCATACTTGATGAGTCAAAGAAAATGGGCTCCAGAGATGAAGTGCTGGGCTCCGGGTCTTTGAAACCTGTCCTGATTTATCCCCATGCATTTGAGACAAAGGCAAGACATCTGCCCCAGCTGTTCTGGTGGGTCACCCCTAGCTGTGAAGTGCTGTCTGTGTGAGGCTTGAATGCCTGCCTGTTGCTACATTCCTCCTAGGAAGATGGTGAAGTCAAAAGGACACTCTCCTGCTCTGCTTACATTTTGTTGAAAGGCTCCTTTTGGACCCTGTTTTTTAGGGGATACCTATGGGGAGAGGGGGGAGAAAAACTCGAACCGCCTGTGCATGTAGACACGTACACACACGCTTATCTGCCTGGTTCCTCCTCTCTCTTCACAAGCACACAAATCTCTACCTATTCTCTCACAGAGCCCCTCCAGACACCCCAACTTTGCTGCCTGCCACATGCCGACTCCTACATCCTTCCCTTCCCTGTGCTCTCCCTCGCACACCCAGAGCCCCTTGGCAACTTTCTGCCCCTTGCACACCCCCAGGCTTGCTACTGCTTTTCTCCATTTCTGTTTGACTGCTGAATATGTGCTCAGCAGGAAACAATGTGTTTAAGGCACTCGCTAGAATGTGTAATAACTTCAGCACTAGTAGTGCAGCTCTGCAGTAGCTGGGTTTGAGCAAACCATCATAAAGGCAGAAGCTGCTGCTGCTTGGCAGCATGCACGGAGGGAGCTGCAGAAGGCCATCTCCCCGGGTGGCTCCAGAGGCACTGCCTCCCTTCCCATCCTATCCATGTGGCTGCCTCTTGCCAGGGCAGCGGGTTTTGCTCTGCAGGTCAAACAGGGCCCCTGGGAGGGAGGGCTGCTGGGGGTATTGCGGGATTCGGAGAGGCTCTGCCAGCCACTTTGGGAAGAGGCAGGAACAAGCTGCCATTGCCCTCTGGGGAAAGGCAGGATTTGGTTTCAGAATGGACCCTGACAGATGGGCTCCAAAGGTGTGAGGAAGCTGGGAGGGTGCAGGGGGAGAGGAGAGATGAGATAGGCTTTATTTTTTTCTTCTTGGAATTGTCGTAATAACAATACTAATTAGTATTTCAGAGGCATCGAACACCTTTCATCAAGCCTGAAGCTCTTTAGAGAGGAATCCTAGGTGAATCCATGGCTCTTTCTTTAATATGTGGAATTAAAATGTCTCTTGCTTTTCCTCCACGGCCCTCGAACCAGCCTGTTATTGATAGCATTCGCGGGGGTGGCGCAGCAAGTTGTTTCATCCTCATATTATTTCCTACTGTAGCCTATAGGTAAGGTGGCAGGCTGCCATGCAGGAAGCCTGTGCTTTATTTCTGCCTCTGCTCTGAGCTTTCAAGTGTCCCCAAGCCTCCGTTTCCCTGTTTGTGGTACCAGTGGGGTTTCCTCAGAAACTGCCCAATCTGCAGCTTGAAGATCTCCTGATGCCACCTATTCCTGGGAGATGGCAGTGTGTTTCCACAAGACTTCAAACCCTTGGGAGCCTATCATAGAGGCAGGAGAAACAGACATGATTCCTGCAAGTTCAGTATGCAGTTATCCCTCTCCCGTGCATGTGCACACACACACACACACACACACACACACACTCTCTCTCAAATGATTACTGGAGTTGCCAGGAGTTGTAATTCCAGACCCACCAATTACATTTCCAGGCAAGCTGGAAGAATTGTGTGCAGATATATCTATGTAAAGACTAACACTATTAAGTCGGTTGCCCTATTGGAATTGCATTTGTCTGTGATGTAAGATGACAAATAACAAAGTTAGAGGAGGTGGCACCATGTAAAACGAGGCTATAAAATCTCATCAAAGATAAGAGGCTGGCGGGGGGGGAACTACCAAAACCTGAAAGTGGCAACATTTAAAGGTCAAGGTTGCCACTGAAGGAAGTTGTACAAGGTGATGCTAGCCCCTGAAAGGTGGCTATCTGGAACTGCAGGGGTGGAAATCAGCTGAACTCAGTGATTTCAAAGCAAATTACCTGGATTTGCATGCAGGATTTGGCCCTTTCATTTTCTACAGTGAAGCTTGAGTAGGTCTCTATTTCAGGTTTCCACTTAATTCGTCTATGGATTAACATGGCAAAGGAAGTGCAGGCATCAGAAATCTTCAAATCACTTTGTGTTCCTCCCTCCAACACTCCCTTCGTATTTAAAAATAATTTAAAAGGATCTCTTTTTCTGCTAAAGCTCACAGCTAAAATGTTCCATTTGCTGAGCTTTCCGGTGTTTCCCTCTCACTGCTGTCCAGCGCCATAAAGTGAATATATTGCATCCCTCCCAGTTGCCTTAGGAAGTGGTCAAACGGCCGCATTCCTCAACTGATGGATTGGTGCGTTCCTCTCTTGCTTAAGCCCAGACAGTGTTTTTATGAGCCTGTCTCGTGACACGCTCGAAACACTTTGAATCAAACAAAACCCTAGTTGAGATCACAAAAGCAGTCTTTAAATCCTGCTTTGCTGTGCCTTTACTCTTAAGTGAAAATTTAGTTAAACCGGTACAGGTCCTCGATGAAATGTCCAGGGGACTTTCCCTGGCTGTGTGAAATCCCAAGATGTGGATGTGGGTACTGCTCTGGGATGAAATGTGCATGTAAGTGCTTTGTGTTGTTTGGGTGTGTTTGTCCATTAATTTGTTCAGGAAGCCTTTGAAGCTTTATCTCACAATCCAAAGCAAACATGCTTCTGCTAAAATGATCTATGCTACTGGGGATAAAATATCTAATCTTATTAGCTTCCTCTGCATTATGTCTCTCTTCTTGGCTGATGGCTAAGCTGTATCATTTAAATCCCAAGAGTTCGCATCTATGTTCCTGCCTGATGCGAAAGTTGTGCCGTACGGTGTAGTGTGAGAGCCCCTGCCACGTCAGCCATACCCAGACTCTTTCCCAGGCTCAGGAATGAGGCAGGATGAACGTTAATGAATCCTCAGCAGGAGAGATCTGTTTATCCCCTCCATGCCAGGGTTTGGCAAAGTGCTTGGATGCACATGGACCCTGAAAAGCTTCACTTCCTGAAGAGCTGTTTGACTCTAATGGGTCTGAAATTCAGGGTTTGATGCACAATGGCTCGTGCCAAGTTCGGCAGCTCTGAGAGCAGTAGGTTGTGCGAGCCAGGACCTGTGTTTTGCTGCACTGTTGGATGGTTGGCAGGATGGATCTACTCTGCCCAGTGCTGAATCCTGGGACGTAGAAATCTTCTTCAGGAGTTGGATGAGAGTGTGGAGCTGGGCTGTGAGGGCCTCACGGGGGGAAGGGAAATAAGTGATGAGGCTAGGCGGTGCACCTCTGCCATGGAACTCCGGGGATCTCTCCCCCTTGCTTCTTTCCTGCCCTCAAAGGCTTCTCTTTCCGCGTAGCACAGACATCAATGCTGCTGCTTGCCTCTAAGGCAACAAGAATGCCTTAGATTTTGTGCATAGCCCTGAATTACATCCCCAAAGTCAACTGTACCCAGGAGACCAAAACGTGATAGTTTTCTGCTGGACACTACAAGCTCTGAGAGGCTGTTTTGTGTGTTTGTTGTGAAACGGGCCTCTCTGGTGATGATTATTTTTGTTACAGGCAGAGTTGGCTTTAGTTTCTGTGTTGAAGGTCCAACAATAACAGTGAGCCCTGCTCTCCTGGGCTGAAGGAAATCCAGAGGGGTTTAATTGCCAGGAAATTCAAGTAGGAGAACGCTCTGCTCCTGGCCTAAGGTTTCAGCCTGTGCTGATGAGCTGAAGTGCTGAAAAGTCCAAAGTCTGGGTGGAGGTTTCCGAGGCGTGGCTGTTATTTTTGGGTCCCCTGAGTGATGGTTGCTCATTGCAGCCTGGGGGAGGCAGGAGAAGACTTCATCAGCCTGGATATCTCCAGCAGGTCAGGGCAGGGAAAGAGGGGTCTGCCCCCTGCAACGGGTGAAGAACTCAGCTGCTGATGCCCATCTCCATGGGAAACTGGAGTTGCCTGCTGTATGCTGTGGCATTTGTCTTCCAGGTCTTCCTTGCCCATCCCTATGGCATGTTTGCCATCCTTTGGTGTACTTTTGTTGGAGTGGTCCTGCAAGCAGAGGGTTACTGGGATAGTCTTAAGTCATGCGGTGGGCCATAACAAAGGAGGGGATCTGGGGATCTCCCATCCAGAGCACAACCTGCTCCAACACTGCCGGGAAGTGTCAACCTCCATAGACTCCATTGAGGAGCCCAGCTGCTCTCCCACAGCCTTGCTGCACTGGCCCCTCTACCATGCAGGCTGGCAGGGGCCCCAGCAGCTTGCTTTCAATGCCTGCATTTTGCTTACTGAGCAATGGGATGTCCCTCGCACCTGGCAAACTTGGCTTATACTTGAGAATTTCATTTTAGTTTTATTAAGTGAGCTCAGGGCTCGCAAAAGCTGCCAGGGCACATTAGCTGTGGAGCACATCTTGCTCCCAACGCATGCAGCCTGGGCAGTAGCCATGCTGCTCACCCGCTCACCTTCTTCCTTCCTTCTTCTGAATTTTATTCTTTGCACGGATTCACTGCATGAGTTTGAAAGGACACATTTATCTCAAAGCTTGACTCTCCACTGTGTACAAACCAGGCCTGATCGTATACAGAAAGCCTGTGGTTGGCATGTCTACCGAGACAAACCCTTTGCCTGTCAGTGGGCACAGTGATAGATTTTTGTGTTGCAGGCGTTCCGGTGAATCAAAAGAGACGAAGTCCAACAGAACAATTACAAAGATATTGAAGTCATTTTGCCTCTTCAGATAACTCTTAAGAAGTCCTGGGTTCCTGGTATGCTATTGCCTATCACGTGGCCTGGTGCTGTGTGTAGACAAGTCAGTGCTGTACTGAGCTAGCCGCCTTCCTTTACCTGAACCTTCTTGGGGAGGGATGAATGAGAGGACAAAATCTGTTCCTCTGAGAGACACCAGTAAGCTTTCATGCAGGTGGAAGGCCTTCTCTGCGACAGAAAGACAGTCTTTGCTGGTGGTATCTGGACACCTGAGGAATGTGGCTGGTGCTCCTGTCCACTCAGCAGTTTCTCCTGTTTGTCCTATTTTGCTGCAGAGACCACAGCTACAGAGGACTGGGCTCCAGCTCCTCTCACTCAGGCTGTCCTCACCAGCACCAGCAGTTTAGCTTGGGCAACAAACTGACCTGAAGTTAGGATTAAGCCCAGGGATGGATTTCCTTAGCTTGGTCCCGCTGACCTGCAGTGGCCTCGCAAGGCAAGGGAGAAGTTTTAAGACTGGGGTAAATCTGGGTTTCTGCTCCTGAGCTCATTTGTCAGGGAAGAGCCAGAGCAAGCAATGTTCACATTGCAGTTCCCCTCCAACCCATTCAGTTGCAACGGCTCACAGAGTATTCATAGTATTGGGCGTGAGTAAGGGGCTAGCAACTTCTGAGTGGTGGGTGATGTTGGTGGTATCAGCCTAGCGGGTAGCATGTGTGTGAAAGCTGGAGAGACAGGGAGGGGATGACGAGGTGTGGAAGGATTGACTGTATTTTCATTGTTTGGAGACTTTGCCCTTTCCAAGAAAAATAATCCGCAGCTTGAATCCTTCTCTTTGCTGGAGGGGGTGGACATGTGTGCAAACGAGGTGTGAATTTTTATGAGAAGGTGTGAAAGTGCGTACATGAGTGAAGTGTGAATTACACGTCTATTTGTACATTGATGTCAACAAGTCCGTGAATTTCTTCCTTCCACGTGAATGTCTCTCTCTCTCCCTCCCCCCAACCCACATAGACACGTGTGGGCAAATATGCCTTAGTGAGAGAAGAGATTTGTGCAAGGACGTAGGTTTGTAAATGTTTGTGTGTTGAGCAAGCTCTCCTGTGGAACAAAACCAGATGTTTTTTGGTATTCTCAGCTCTTCTATGGCAGTGTTGCGATTTTTCCCCTCGGATTCCTTCAGGATACTTACAGGTTTATTTTAAGAGAATGCCATGGGTGTGTGAGAAGAAAGTTATTTTGAAGAATGAATGTGTTAGAGGGCATGAAAAACAAGGGAGAAAGTGAGACAATTCTTGTTCATGGTGAAGGAAGCTTTGCTCCCCCACGAAGGGCCCTCCTGCTTTATTGTTCCCGCACAGGGCACGTGTGCTTTCTGCAGGCAGTGTGCAGGCAGCAGGTTGTTTATTCAAAGTGCTTTTTCTCAGGAAGCATTACCACCGAGGGGTCCTGCCTCACTCCTGCTGCTTGTGTTGGCTCTGGCAACGGGGCAGGTTGAAGGTGACTGGGATGTCCCCACCAAGAGCAGGCAGACTTGTGACACCTCTGTGGCTGAGGGACAGGCTCAGACCCACAGCGTACGTCTGAGCACATGCAAGACCAGGAGGTCTCAGGGCTTTGCAGTGGCTGCTGCTGCAGATGGGACAGGAAGAGCTCTCAGGGCAGTGGGGAGCATGGCAGAGACCCTCGGTCCACAGAGCTGATGGGGTGTGGGACATGTGGTTGCTCTCTTGTATCGGGAAGGGGAAAGCCTTTCTGCAACATGGGTCAGGGTTTCACCCCATATCCCTGCCAGCCTGCCCTGTGGAGGGGTTTAGGGTTTTGCTGGGTTTCGCTCATTTTGCTAGTTTTTTGCCTGTTTTGCTGGGTGTGAGGAGGCAATGTTGTCTTCTGAGGGCAGCTGTGGCAGCCCATGGGGCCATAGGGTTGGGATGGGGTGGTGGGAGTACTGGAGGGGCAGCGAGCCACATGCAGTAGGGGCCCTGAGGAGAAAGGGACTTTGTTGGGACTTGTAGTGCGTTATCAATTGAGCATGTGATGCAGATTTTCCTCTCAGCAAGTAATGCAATAATAAATTTGATTTGCAGTGTTCATGAGATTAAATGTTTTTTTGAAGATGAAATCACCCTCTAGGGCCTGTTCTAACCCAAAGCTGAGAGTGCTTCCTTTGCTCACCACGCAGCCATTGCCAGCCATTTGTGGGCTAGCCCCACAAAACCACCACTGCTGATTGTCTGCGCCTGCAATTCCAGTGGCTGGGGTTAGCTTGAGAGGTTTCAGATGGGAAGCCAATGTGCTGAGATAGGGTCATGGGGGCAGGCAGGGTTGGGCAGGGAGAGCACAGCAAGCGGGGAACGGCTGTCGTGGGGCTGCAGGCTGGGGCCATCAGTCCTGCCTTGCCTCAGCTTCCTTCGCTGGGAACAGCAAAACTTTGTGTACTCCTGCAGATGTATCTGTAGCATCCAAATTCTAATGTCTCCCGAGGCAGCTGTGGGAGACTGCCACGGAGCAGCTTGCAAAGGAGGTAAAACAAGGGATAAAATGAGGCGGCTCCAGATGATCTGATATCAATCTGTCTCTTGCTTTATGGCTCTGTAATTGCCTCGGCAAGAGCATTTATTTCTTTTTTCTGGTCTGTGTGAAATGCGGTATGTAAGTGTGGCAGGAGGTGGAGGGGAAAAGAAGCACGTTTGTTGTGTAGCATAATTGCCCTTGCACAGAGATTAATATGACATATTAGAGTGCCGAATGGATGTCGACGGCCTTTATCAGACCACCCCTAGCAGTGGCCCGGAGGGGCCAGCTATGTGCAGGCAATGCCCTGAACCTGTTTCAATGCTTTGTTGCCTTCTGTGTCTCTGCAGCTCAGCCATGTGGGGGCCGCCTGAACTCCAAGGATGCTGGGTACATCACCTCTCCAGGGTACCCCAATGACTACCCCTCCCACCAGAACTGTGAGTGGGTCATCTACGCCCCTGAACCCAACCAGAAAATCATCCTCAACTTCAACCCTCACTTTGAAATCGAAAAACACGACTGCAAGTAAGAGACTTCCTCTTCCTTTTCTTCCCAGTTTTGCCTAGCGATATGGGCCTCATGCTTCCTTATGTGTAAAAACAAGCACTGTCCTGAGGCCACACAGATCTGCATCTCGTTGCCTTTCAGGGGCAAGTATGCCCTTACCAGCTGAGTGGTTATAAGATGCAGCTTTGGACAAATAGGATGAGCCTACTCTGCACTGAAATGCTGGTTCTTAACTCAGCCTTGTATCAACATGAAAGCAAGAGCTAACTGGCTTTGAACCTGAGCTTGACTTCTGTTAAAAGGCAGCTTGTTTTTCTCAGCAGCTTGTTGAAGTGGCCACGCTGTCCTTTTAAACCATGCTGGGAGAGCAGAGCAATTTCCTGGTGTGTAACTAGGCAGAGGTATGGCATATAGAGCCCTAGGGCTGGAGACCCAGGCTTGGGCTATGTGAGGCTAGGGGCTTGACGGTCAGAGCTGTTTGGGCTGGATCTGACTTTACACACTGCTTATTCTGCTGCTTTTGGTAAACTGGGAGGTTGGGTTTGTTTGCCTTTTTTTTTTCCTTCTTCTAAGATGGGACTCAGAAACTGGATGCCCAGGAAAAACAATTAACAACTAGTAAAGAATAATTAACGGCATCAAAGGGCACCATAAAAGGCTGAGTTAATAACATGGTCTCAGCAGACACATAAACCTGTGTGTTTAATCTGGAATCCACAGCCAGCTATGGGAATGCCTGAGCTGTGAAGGAGCTTGGGGCCTGACACAGCAGTCTTGCCAGACACGCTGGTCCTCTTGATTAAAAAGGGGGTTATATATGGAGAGGGGAACTCTGCTTTCAAAAAGGACAGAGGGACAGGGGAAGCATTTATAGGGCTGTAGAATCAGTCCTGTGGAGAACAAAGAATTCAGCATAGGTTTGATGATGTTCGGAAGGTTATGAAGTGTAGAGCTGGACCATTAGCTACCATAAATTAGCTCCTCTGATTCTAATGAAGGTGTGCTGATTGATGTCATTTGAGATATCATAACCCCCTACAGATAAAGCCTGGACTAATAAGGCTTTTAGAGCACCATGAACTCTTCCTGAAGTCACTGTGTGTGCAAGGCATTTAGCACTTTGCAGAATCAGGCCTGTGTTTAGAGGGAGAAGTTAGAGGAAGACTTATAGTGAGCATAGATGAACACAAGAAGCCTCAGCAATGCGCATGCGAATGATGGTTGCCATCAGGTTTTATTATTGCTTGCACAGGCTGAACTGTATAGCCTTCTCATAGCTAATGCAGTTGCCCCATATTCACAGTAATAAAAGCTTTATAGGCCTATATTCACAGTCTACAGTGTATGTGATAGGTATTAGGCAGGACAATGTTGTGTGCAAGACAGAGGTTGCAGTGGGCAGGAGGGACTCCCGCTTCTGCCTCTCCAGGGTCTCAGGCAAGCAAAGCCAAGTTGGTCAGAGAGCCAGAAACCACCATGGGCATCTGTTTTTAACTCCACTTGTAGGAAGCTGTCAGGTTTAGATCTGAGCACCTTGGGCAACTTTTGCCATGTTTTGCTGCCTGTGAGAGGCCAGATTCTGGTCCCAAGCTGCAGGTGGTGTGTGCTGGAGGGGCTACCTGAGTGCTGGAGATGTTGTCCCTTTGCTGCCTTCTACTTTATCATGGCAGATCTTCTGAGTGGCTGCTATGTGGTCTCATGCTTTCTCTTTCTGCGTGTATGTGCACGAAGGAGACTTTAAAGCAGCCTTTAAAGGTTGAAGGGGTTTTGTCCCCCATGTGGGACGTTAATAGTGGAGGGTTTGTCAGGGTCTCCTATTCATTTCAGGTCCTGCAGCAACATTGCTCTCTAGAAACCAGGTATTAACATCAAATCTCTCCTGAAAGTCAAGTTTGCTTGCACCTGTTTATCCCCTCAACTGCCACCTTTGTGCAAGTGAAACGGGGTTCATCCATAGTGCACTTGGGCTTCTGATGGCCACAGATATAAGCCAAGGAGACATTGGGTGCCTGCTCCCCAGAGCCAGCACTGCAAAGGAGTGTGTTTGAAAGATCATCATGGACAGTGCTTGATAGGAAGCATAACAAAACAAATGTAATCAGTGTGTGATAAACACTGCCTGAAAGAAATTGATAGGAGGGATATTTCTTTGTAAGTGACCTACCAGAAGGAGACAAGTATTAACACTGTATAATGCTTGGGCATTAAGCAGTTCTAATAAGTGACCAGCTAGTAATAAATCTCATCTGAGCATGAGAGGGTATTCTATGAAGAAGCAAAGGCCTCATTACAGCTGCAGGTGGGAACCTTAACAGGAACAGGAGTTCGGCATCAAAGAAACAGTCTCTGGGCAAAGCCCTTCTTTTGACATCTGATCATTAATACAGAGCACATTCACACAAAGGTGACAGGCTGATGAACCCCACTGTCGCCCTCTGTCTCTGGGCAGGCAAGGTTCTCCCTACTCTTGTATTGCTACCTGGCAGCTGTCGGAGCAGCAGGCCGGTCTGTGCTTCCAGCTGCCAGAGGTAAACTCCATAACCCCTTCCTCTGTTGCTTCTTGTTTCAACATTTTGTTTTACCTTATTAGGCTAAAGTTTCTCCCTCATAAAGCATAACATTTACATTCCTAAAACCCGTTCTAGGGCCTGCAAAAATATCTGCAGAAGTCTTTTTAGTTTTACTGTGTCCTTTCTGGCCTTCCTCGTATCTGCTTTAGATTTCCCTTTGGGACGGGAGGCGTTTCCTCCTGTGTTTTGTGCACTGCCTGGCACCCTAGGGATGTCTGCGGAAAGGTCAGTGATTTCCCCTCTGTCAGCAGCTGGCCGGAAAGGGCCTGTCTACCTGCTGCGGTCCGGATGCGGAGCAAGAGCTGGCTGCGGGAGCAGCTTCACAGCCAGCACTCCCTGCCTGGAGGGTGGGAGCATCAGCCAGGGATAAATGCCCAGAGGTGGCAGCCGGGGTGGCTGCTCAGTGCTGGGTGTTGTTGTTGTTCCTCTGGAGGCACAAATGAGCTTTTATTTTTCACCTGTGTCCACCACCATCACGAAAGGAGTAATTGGGTGGAACTGAAGTCCTAGAACTTATTTTTCTCTCCACCTCTCTGTGCTTTATCTGCGGTTTGAGGAAGCGCCTTACTTTGGGAAGGCACTTCAGGTTAAGAAAATTGGAGCACAGCAGAGATCCCTGTTGTGGGATGTAGGGCACGCTGTGATAGGGAGTATGGGACCTAGGCTATTCTTTGTGCTGTCCTGCAGCTGTAGGGCAGAGCCAAAGGGAAGTTTGATGCTCTGATAAAAGACTTGTTCAGGAACAATTGTAATAGCACATCTGCTCACCATTTCTTCCTCTCTGGGCTGTGAGTGCAGCTTTTGCTCAGGCACCATCATATCTGCACTCTGAAGAGGGAAGTGGCATCCAGTGGAAAAGCCCATGCTGCTGCTGCTATGGTGAAATATTTCCACTCCCTGTGTGCCATGGTGGTACCTGGGCAGCCTTGTGCATGCCAGGGTTCATTTGTGATCTCTGGAGCAACCTGAACCTTTGCCATAAGTGTGTAACAGGGGTGGCTGTCCAGTCAGGAGGGGTAGCTCAGCTTGTACAGTCACATAGCTGAGCTACCGGCTCCTTCCTAATAGCCATTTTGCTGTTCTGTCTGCACTGCTTGCTTGGAAAATCCAAGTCAGAAACCTCAGCTCTGAGTGAATCACATTTATAACCAACCGCCTTTTCCATTCGTGCTTCCCTCCTGCTGCTGGGCTTCTTTTTGGAACACTGAAAGGTCCCTCATGAGACTGGCTGCTGACTGCCATCCCTGGCCATGAGGATTAGGCTGGGCAGAGCTGCGGCTGAGGGCCGGGACGTTGATGTACACACATGGCAGAGGCATGCTCCCTCC
>JANHGB010045267.1:0-17062 GCA_026283785.1 Coracopsis vasa | reverse complement strand
CAGCTCCAAGAGTGCAAATGTCCAGCCCCTGTTGCCACAGCAAAGGGGCCAGGACAGGGTCAGTGTTGAAACCCAGCACCAGCAGCCCCTTCCAGCACATGCCGCTACTGGGTTGCGATGATGGGATCCCTGCCTGGGGCGGATTTCGGGGACCGCATCCGTGGCTCGCAGCCCCCTCTGGTGGCGCACGCCAAATGCTGGGAAAGGTTCCTGGAGACAGGGGACCGGGGCTCCAAAATGGGCAGGAGCCAGCAAACTGGAGACAGCCCGAAGCTGCACAGTCAGGCTCTTCCTCCTGGCTTTAGCTCCTCGTGTTTCATCCAAGGGTTTCCATGAAATCCTCCAAGGGTTTCCAGAAACAGGAATTGGGGCCACCTTAATGAGGAAATTTATGCAGTGGTCACTGTGACCTCGAAAGTGCCACAATGATGCTAAGAGTGTTGAACCAAGTTCAGCACCCTGCTGCGTGCTGGGTACCAGACAGGTATGGCAGGAGATGTCCCTGCTTCCAGCCTGAAGGACAGAGAGGACCAAAGTTTGGCAAGGTAATTCACTGTGCTTCCAGTGCCCGTCTTGCAGAGCAGTGCCTGCCAGGGAATGCTGGCAGTAGCATACTGGTGTTCCCAGGCCACAGTACAAAGGATGAAGCACATGGGCTTGGCTAGCCAGTGAAGACCTCTTATGGCAGTGTGGCCATCTCCTGTGCTTCCAGGAAGCTGGGCACTAGAACAAAGCATCCTTCCTAGAGAGCAGCAGAGACACTGGCCCAAGTCCCTTGCTCAGGCAGCTGGGGAGCCACCCCCAGTGCCCACAGGCAGGCAGCTGGTGGCTGCAGTATTCAGCTTGGCTCTCTTGACCACCTTCCTCAAACAAGAGCATAATACTGCAAGAAGCTGTCCTCCCATCAGCAAAGGTTAAGAGTAGACAAAGCAGCAATTATGGACATGTAATTAGCAAATGCTTTGAAAAGTATGCATAATTAGTTTATTAGTAAACATTTTAGAAACAATGCAGTTCATCTTGAGATTGTGAAAATGCTTGAAGTGAGAAATACATTTGGGGCACTACAGAACACCAGGGGTTGGGGGTTCTTTGGTTCTTTGCTGGGACGCAAGGGGAAGTGACTGCATCTCCTGCAACGCTGGGGGAGTGGAGCTTTAACTTGGCAGAGAGGGGAAGTCAAAGATGAGTCGTTAAGGAAGGCATTTGCTTCCTCATACATTTGCGGCATGGGTAGCCAGAAGTAACATTTCTAACCTACAGGAAATAATTCAGTCTGGGTAACATGACACTGCAGCTCAGCTTGTCTTCAAGTGAGCTTCTACTGTTTTTTAACTCCATGCAGCATCCGCTGTATGGTTCATAATTCCTGTCAAGACCAGGTCATTTTCCAAAATGAAGCATCAGTGAATGGGTTAGCTGTGATGGCGTTAGACCAGCGCATGAGTTAACAACTCGGAGTTCTTCACATCTCTCTTCCCTGCTGCTCATCCACAGAGCTGAGAGCTCCTCTTGCTCTGCAGCTGTGCTTCACGGTGCCCGGAGCCTCTCCTGGGAGGGATAGACAAGGTCCAGGCTCTGCAGAAAGTGATGGCCCCAAAGGCACTCTTGTGGTGTCTCCTATGTCCCGCCAGGTCACCAACATCCCGTGCGTAGGAGCCGGATCTGGTTTTGCACCTTGTTTCCTGTTGGAATTATGACAAACTAAGGGCCAGCTGGTGACACTGGGAACAATAGCACTAGAGATAGATACCTCTCCCCCTCCTTCCTGCTAGTTTCTTACTCAGCCTCTCTGGCCAGTGAGGGAGGGAGCAGTACCCGGGGGTCCCCAGGAGCGCCTGGGGATGGAGCGAGCAGAGGGCTGGCTGTGGTGACTAACTGGGTTCAGGGTCTAGCTGAAAGGGGCAGAAGTATGTGTCTTTTGTGAGCGTACAGTGCAAGCCACGCTCCTACTCTAAGGCCCTTGCATCTTTGCTGACCCTGCTTAGTGCAGATGCCATAGCACACTAGTAGAGCAATTCCACTGGAGCAGCCACAGCGCTGAGATGCTCATGCTTTCATTGAAGACCCCGTGGTCCTTGGCTGTCTTTGCAATAGTTCTCTGGCTCACTGGGTGATATCAATGACACCATTCACAGAGACTCATCCCAAGCGAGGAGGTCTCAGGAGCCTAAATGCCTGTGGGGTTATGCGTCTTGGTCCCTTTTTTTGCATCACACAGTGGGGCTAGCAGTGCTCTTCCATGTCACAGGCTCATTGTCTGGATGCAGGAGTTGGAAGGTGCCAGAATGATATTAAAAAAAAACCCACCCTTTTTTTGTTAAGGATCAGACTCAAAGCCCAGCAAAGGCAGCAGGAGGTTTTACCTTGATTTCCATAGGAACTGATATAGGCTTTTAATGAGCAACTGTTTGCCTTAGCTACACACAGCCTTTTTAATGGATATCATCCCTATTGTCAGGCTGTAATGGGGGAGTGGCAGACTCACCAGCAATATCGGGTCTGGGAGCTGTGAGATTTGGGTTCTCTCCCTTCCCTGTTAGTGATTTACTGGTCCTGCTTTGGCAAATCACTTTAAATTCCCTGCCTTATAAAGAAGAGAACACCTGGGTATCTGCAGGCACAAAACAGTCTAGATAGCAACAGTGCATTGCACACTCCCCTCCAACGGCTGCTGCGTAGCAGCATCACACAGGAGCAGTTCAGAGCACTGCAGACGATGACTAGTTTGTTCCCAGCCTTTTCTGGCTGGGTGTGAATTCTGCAATTAAATATGAATGCAAAATAAAAAGAACAGACTGCTAAGAGCAGACTGAAAACAGAAGAAATTTCTGGTTGCTCTTGGCCGGAGCTCAGCAGAGAGCTCATATGTAAGAATTGGGGGAGGTTAGTTTTAAGTCTGACACTTGGTTCTCCGTTTTCTTTAAATCAAGCCTCTGCACACCACCATTGAATGGCAATGTAATAATATGTTGCAAACCACAGTCTGGTGATCCTGGAATTCCTTGTGAGTTAATAGCAGTCATGGTCCACTAATCACAGCTAGGATATTTTAAGCAACTGTCTTTGATACAGCAGTTCAAACACACCATAGAAAGCCTTCCTTATGCTGGCTTAGTGAGTAGATCAGTAGATCATTAGAAAGAGTGAGTAACCTGTGGGGTTTTGTTGGATTTCCACCCCCGAATCCCAAGGAATTCTTGGGACTTACGTGCAGCGTTGCTGAGCAATCACAGTCCAGTAGTATGATGGTGGTTTTAAAGTAGCAGTGAGTCAGACATGGAGATATTAGTGTGCCTGTAACAAATGGCACAGAAACTGGCAGGATGGCAGCTCTGTGTGTGTGCTGTGGCTGCCCCAAATGTCACTTCTTCCAGAGATACAGAAGACATTACGATTGATGTGAGGAAGGGCGCACCCCTGTTCTTTGAGGGGGGTCCCCCCTTTGCTGAGACAGTTGGCACTCACTGGTGGTGGGAGAGCCACTGCGCTCAGCCCCGTGCTTGCTGACGCTGTGCCACGTGCAGGGTGTTTGCATGGGAAGTGCTTAATGTATTAGAAACCTCCAGGGAACCCTTGGAGCTGGGGTTGTTGACGGATGTCCAACAAGGAGTAGGACCCCCCCCCTCCCGCAGCACAAGAGTTTGAGGCATGTGCTCAGCTTCCTTCCTCTTTTGTGAGCGTTGGTGTGAGGTTTCATTTACATTGTTATTTTGCAGTGAAAAGGGAAGGTACAATGCCTGGCTCTCCCATGATGTGCCTTTGGTAATGCTGATGTTTGGCTGATAATCATGAGCAGGAACAAGGTCTGGGATCTCCATTAGCAGAGGGGATTGACTTACCATTGATCTCTGTTCACTGCATCTTGTTCAAGTTTTTTGACCCATTTGATTTCTTCAGTTTTCTTTTGTGAAAACCCTCTGAGTTTTCTGCAGTTCAGGAGCAAAACATCTTTCTGTGTCTTTAAATATGGCAGATGGGGATTTCTTCAGATGTCCAACAACTCAATTGAAGGAGACCTCAGGAGACCTCTCCCCTTCCCTGTCCCCCTTCTAGCCTGTCTTTTCATCTTCAATCTGGAGATGTTAGGGCTATAGTAATAGAGTGTCAGAGGAAGTAATTGATTCATCACACGCTGAGAGAGGAGTCTGTTGCCTTCAGTGTCAATGGAGCTGAACCACAGCCTGGAAGGGTGAGGGAGGCTTGTAAACACTCCATGGCTGAGCTGGCAGGACAAAGCAGATGCTCTGCCACGGCTGAGCGAGAGGGTGACACAAAGGGTTGCTTCAAAGAAAACCTTCCTGAACAAAGCAATGGCAGGGCCCTTGTTTGTGGGAGAAACAGGGACACTCCCACCCCCCTGTTCCTTAATGTTCCGGAGCACATTAAGGAGAAAAGGTACCAACCAGCCTCATGCAGCAGCCCACTCCATTGTCTCTGTCTCCCTCTTCCGTCTTGGCATGGCTGCCCCTCCGACCTGCTGTCCCAGCCAGGGCTGAGCTCACCTCAGGGGTGCCAACCAGCCCCTGCAAGTGGCTAATTCCTCCCACACACCCAGGTAGATACTGCTGCCTCTGAGACCTAGGTGGGAGGCCACTGCTGCTCTGAGCATGCAGCAAGGTGTGATGTGTGCATGGCACAGCGCTTGCCCTCATCCAGGCATTGATTTGGCAAGGCTTGGTTCAGGTGGCTGTTGAGCTGCAAGTGCCCATATTTTGGGGGGAGAAGGGCATAGGTAGGAGATGTATCCAAGGCAGGTTTTGCATGCTGTTTGTCCCAGAAACCGCTCTTCTTACAAGATGGCATGGTTGGGTTGTTGTGGAAGTGCCCAAATAGCAGAGGCTGCAGGCCAGGCTTGGCTGCAAAGCTTTGCATACTTGTGCATCAGCTAAGACAGGAGCTGGGCTGTGAACAGGCTGTGTCTGAGAAACTGTGGGGTCAGAAAGCCGTCCTGTGGTGGGCTGGTCCTGAAGTGACATCCATCATTAACAAGGGATGTAGACAGCCAGGAGCACGGTGGGCTGGTCAGGGCTCTGTTCTTGCAACCTCATTTATACAATTGGTGCTTAATGAGGTGTTTATTTTGGTTTTGTGCTGAAAAAACGCAGTGCAAGTGAGTGATATGTGGGAAGCCAAGCTGCAAAGCTCCTGTCTGATCCCAGTGATTACCAGCTCTTTCGTTCTTCACCGCGTATTATGTCTAAGGCCATGAGTGATACTGTGCTAGCAAGGTGCAATGGGATGTCACTCACTGTGGCTCCATGGAGGGTGTTCTCCGTAGGTCTGGCACAGCACAGCATGTAAGCATTCCCTATTCCTCATCAGCACCTGCCAGCCAGTCCCTAGACCTTCAGCCAGCCTGGCTGAAACTGATCTCCATCTATTGCTTGAGCTGTTGGGCACCGGATCCCATCAGGAAATGGGAGCCTGTTTCCTCCACTGCAAAGCAGCAAAGTGATCATTTGCTCCCTGCCTTCTGCCCACTCTGCTGCTTTTTGGCAGTAACTTTCCTCTTGTGGTTGTTATCTTTTATTATATTTTTTCTGCTTTCTGTTAGTGATCAAGTGCCTGTGAGTGGTGACAGTAAAATGACATAGAAACTGGAGTCCAATTTTTCCCACAGATGGATTGTAGCAGAAGGAAAAAAGTGCAAATGCATTTTCTCAAGTGTCCTGCATTTTGGGGTATGAAAGGGTTGTGAGTTGCTTCAGTTCCCATAGAGCAGCGACAGAAGGCAGAATGCCATGGAAAGGGGGCTTATTCTTAACATGCTTTATATATTTTATTCCTGGTTTTGCCATGACTTTTTCCCCCAAGGAGTAACAAAGACATCTTGCAACAAAAGACCCCTGTAGCTAAAGATAGAAGGGCAAGGAATTTATAGAGATGGTTTTGGAGACAGGAATAAAATCACACAGCCATGTGTAACTCCTGAACAACAGCCTGCAGAAAACCCCTAAAGTGCACATTAGCACATCTTGTTTTCTTATATAATGAACGGTTTTCCAGACATGCCCCAGATGAGAGCACTTCTCTACTCCAACGCGCCTTTCCGCACCGATCTGGCAACACAGCTTGAAGAAGGCAGCCCGAGGATGAATGGCAAAGCATGGGGGAGCCTCTGCTCTCCCATCTCGGGGCTGGGGGGCAGAAGCATGCAGCATGCTAGGAGCTGAAATTCCCTCCTGAATCAGAACTTGCTGCAGGAGCAGTTGGCTACCCTTATTGCTGCCCCTCGCCAGTTATCTGTAACTGCTGAAAGACTCTTCCCTTCAGTGGTGCCTGTACGGGGGTGAAAACAACCCAAGGAGTATAAATAGAGGCTACTTGTAGTTTCCATTTTTTGTCTTCAAGGCATTTTTGAAGAACTTTTCCAATCTGTTAGGGTTATTTTCTCTCCCTCCCTGTCTCCCATTTTTTCCTTCTTGTTCTTTTTACTTTTTTGTGTTTTGTTCTTTTTTTTGACTGTATGACTGGATTTTTCTCATTTCTCAGAAATTCTGGTCAGATTTTTGAGGAGATAAGTAAATATTCCAAAACACAGTGGAATGATGACAAAACCCCACAATGCTGTGATTACACAAGATGTAATTGGATGCAACCAATTCAAAACAAACTTCCGAGAAATCCTAAGCAGCTATGCCCCCCACCCTCAGGCCTGGCTCTTCCCCTGCTGCCACTGGATTTTGGTCATTTTAGTCACTGGTATCCAGTGAAATCCCTTCAGATTCAGAGCAATGATAGCCTGTTTCTCTCTGCTGTTGCCAGGGGCAGTTATTTCCATCAGGGCGGAACAAGGGCAAGCTCTGCTTACTCTGTGAGCATCTTTTGCCTTCAGCATTGGTAAAAATGGCTCCATAAGCTGCCAAATGAGACCAGGTTCATCTCTCCAATATTCAGCCTCCCAAAGTCCAGGTCCAGTCAGCAGGAGTGATTTAAACTGCCTCTGTCATCAGTGCAGAAGAACAATTAATCCCATCCCAAACTGGGTGTGAGGAATTTGCTTCCACTGAGAGCAGAGGATGTTTAGTTGGCTGAAGTTAGATACGACAGAAGTTTTTTTAGGTCCGTAAACAAATCTACATGAGGATCTGTGTCTATGAGGACAGATTCTCTTCTCACCCCAGGATAAATTAGGAGTGATTACCCTTAAAATGATGAGTTACACATGTGTAAAACCAGTTCAAGTCAAAGGAGAATCCAATTCATCTGCTGTATTTATAATTAATTACTCTGATTAAGGGCTGGCAGCTAAGATCAAACTTCATTGCTCTTGCTTCATCAGGCAACAGTGGTGCTTGCCTCTGCTATCATGGCTATAAAAAAAATCATCCAAAAGTCCCCAGTAGCTTCTGCAGCAGTTTAGCCTTTGAAGGGTATGTCCTGCAGTTGCTCAAGATTGTATAAACATCACAGAAAACCTTTCTTGTCTTTCACAACATAACTACCCATGAAATAAGGATTTGGTTTGAAGGTGGCATATGAAAGAGCATGAAGATGGGTGGTGACACAGAAAAATTGACTAAGCCAGCTAGCATGGAATGGACATTAATTCTAGCCGCTCCTTGATTGCAAAACAAGCACAGAGCTGCTGGTTCACTGTTTCTTAACCATCTCTATCCTGCAGCTGCTATTTGACTTCTAAGAAACAGCTTTTTCTTGGAGGATGTTTAAAAAAAACCCCACATGCTTTTTATAACAATCTCTGAGAAACAAACCACCTACCACGCTTTGAAAGGGAACAGTTGCGTTTGCTAGCTGCTGTTGTGGCCAGGCAGGCTCCCCATGCCTTCTCCCAGCTACCTGCAGAATATTACTGCCTGTAATTCAATTTCACTTGAATTGCAGTTTCCCTTCCTGTTCAAGACACCAGGACATATGGTTCAAGCAGATCAGGGGGCTCGAAGACTCAGGTCAGCACTGGGCATTCCCAAATTTAGGGTGTTTGGCACACAGTTAGTACCTATTTGTCTCGCTGTCTGTCTAGGCCAGCCTCTTCCAGTATAATATAATCTGTCTAATCAAGGCTGGCTCCCCTTCTTGGCTGTGCTGCAAATTTCCTGTGTGACCTTAGGCCAGGCACTGCTCCTCTCTGCCCTCCTACCTCCCACAGTCTCGTGAGCATCCCCGTCATTACTGTTTGCCAAGTGCGGTCATGAGCCCCATGGAAAATGCCTATGAATAATAGCTCCAAATTAAACACTGGGGAAGTTCAGGTTAGAGCCTTGTGACTCTCTCTGGCCCTCACAAGCACTGGAAACTGGGCTTAGCTGAATGTGAGCCCTCACTCACTTCAAATTATAGTTGTAGAAAGAGACAGAGAAAGCTGCCAGCTTGGTCAGAGCGTGGTTTGTGGAGACAGACTTCCTTGGGCTTTGAAACCAGGCTTGCACAAGTTTATATATTGGAAGGACTCACATTATGCCTGTGAACATATAAAAAATGTATTGTTTGTATTTCTCTCCATCCTAAGCTAACGTCCATGTAACAACCTTGAAGCATATTACAGTGGAGAAGAAATCAGCACCTCTTAGGACCTGGGGCTGAGGGGCAATAGGTTTGTTGATTATGTCTGGAACGGTATGAGTCCCAAAACTGCTTTGTGCTGGGTTGTGTGCCTCAGAAGAGGAGCTGTAGGCTTTCTGATGCTGCTCCTCAGGTGGGTCATAACATTTCTGGAGCTCACCAGTGCCTGAGTGGGTAGCTGGGAGGTCTGTGCTGGTGGAGCACAGCTCAATGGCCACGGAGTAGATTAGTTATTTCACAACAGAAAAGGACTGAAAAGGTGGAGGTCTTCTCATAATTACCGCAGCTGGGTCTTGTTTGCCTTTATTGTGCCTTGCAGACTTGTTTGGAGAGCCAGCAGCAAAGTGACTTAGGGAAAATAGAGAAAAAGGAAAGACTGGGAAGCAGAGAGGGTTGGGTGGAGGAAAAAGCAAGCAAGCAAGCATGAGTAATACAGGCATTAGAAGTGCTTTATAATTAGTTTATAAAAGCTCTCTTAGCATCAGCAAAGCACTTTCTACTAAAAATCCTTAATAAAAACGCAGCAATATTTGTAAGCATTGTATGTTTTCTGTTTAATTCTGTTAAACAGCTCCAAGAGGAGTGTCTGAGCAACGCGTATCCCTCCTTTTTCAACCTCCCCTCTGGCCCTGCCACACACACGCATTGTCTGGGCAGTTAAAAGCACTTCAGCTTTGCCTCCCTGCCTTAAAACTCCCTGGTGGAAACCTCTATTTGAGGTGGTTTCAAACCAACTGGCTGGCTTTCCCACTCAAGCTGCAGCTGAAAATATCTTGCTGCTGGGGGAGCAGCCAACTGCGGTCACCTTCCCTGCAAGAAGGGTTGGTTAATCCATTGACTATCCTTGTGGGCTATGGATGCTGCACCCTGCCCTCACATATTTATGGTTGGCTTATTGGAGCAATGCCTAGATGGGGAGAAGTGGCTATGAGATGTGCTTGGAGATGGCGGCTTGCCCAGTGGAGGTAATGCCAGAGAGGTCAGCTTACAAGGATGTTGGTGCTCCTTGACTGAAACAATGGATTTGGTTATATGAGTGAAATGCAAATTGCTGGGCACTGGTCAAGACAGTTTGGATGCCATCAGTGCATAAATGTGTCCCACCCAGCTGTGCCCTAGTCTGTAATTATCTGGAAATGAAATAGAGCAGAAAACATCCCCAGGGTTGGGTTTTCTTCCTTCCAATTTTTCTTCCTTGTTTTTCACATGGGAAGAAAAAAGTCTGGAAACCATGCTTAAACGTGGGTCTGGAAGTAAAGAAGCAAAGGTCTGGCCAAACTAGATTTTAACATGGCTGGTGACCCAATGTGAGGAGAATGGGGTTTGTTTGTTTGATTGATTGTGAGCCAAAGCATGGACGTGACTAAAGCACATGATGCCAAAAGAGTCTGTGGTGGGGATTAGCCAGTGTTCTTGCTGAAGTTTGAAAGTTTCATGGTTTGGACCGGAAGTCTTTGGTGTTTCATTTTGAAAGCCTAAAGCTTAATTGCTTTGTTGGAGAGGAAGTAGGTGCTCCTGCTCGTATCTCCTGAGTGTAATGCTCTCCCAATTCACGCTGTTTATATGAGCTGAAGAAAGGGAGTTTTGCCTCATGAGGAGCAGGGGAGCTTGGGCCAAGGTTTTTTAACGAGGGAAGAAAACCCTTATGCATTTTTATTCATTCTACATTTGCCAAGAAATATTCCCCGAACTTCTCCTAGGGGCTTTTTTTAGTTGTTTGTAACGTTTGATTTATTAAGGATTAGCTTCAGTAGGAGAAAGCTTGGATGAAGCCAAACAGGGTTTAATTCAGAGGCAAATATTTCCTGATGATTTACTTACTAGAGTCATTCTTTTAATTTTCCATTTGCAGATTGCCCATGAGCAGACTGTAATATTCCCAAATTGTATGTATTATTGGAAGTTATTCACCCATTCAATAAGCAAATATTTCCTGATCCAGAATTTGCTTCTGAAATTGCCAGGTCTCCTACAGCACTGGGTGGTTTGAGGAGCCATGTGGACAGCACTAGGATGTTTGGTGTGTTGGCTACCGCAGAAGCTGTGATCATTACAGTCAAGTAGTTGAAATCATGTACTGTGTTGGCGAGTTATAACCCCATGAGGACACAAACAGATGTGATTCTCTGGGATGCAGCTAAAATCTCCCTGTGCCATGCAAATAGCAGCTTTTACAGTCTACTCCATTAACTGTGTTTTGCCAACATTCATGTTTCACCAAATTAATTTTTTGCCATATATTCGCAATCTCATTAGTAGCCAGTAGTGCTGCAGCACAGATGTGTACTTTGGATGTGGAAGGGCTGCAAGCAAGCTGAGAGCAACTAGTTATTTAAAGAACAAAATGTCCCTGCTGTTTGCTCAGCACTACTTTAAACAGATAGAAAAACAGGGAGGAAAAAGTTCTACTCATAAGAAGCACTAACACTGCCTTCTATGTTCCTTCTCCCTGGGGAAATGGTGGGATCAAGCCACACATGATGGACATTAGTGGGGTCACGCAGGGTGCTGCTGGATGGTGTCAGGGTAATAAGGGGTCACAAGGTGAGGAGAGAGCATAGAGAACAGATCTTCATTTACATTGCTCTGTGTCCACCCTTCAATTAAGCAAGTGCTCTTCCTGTGTGAGTGCCTCTTCTTAAGACCGTTTGGATTTCACCTTGGCCAAGCCAATTGAGTGTAATGAAGTTAAAGGCTGGGTGATTGCAGCTAGCTGAGTGCTTGGTCTGGCATAGACAGGATTTTATCTGCAGGCATTTTTCTGCTGGCTCTCAGCCTGATTTAGTCCCAGAAAGGAGGGAAACAAAAGCTGTCTGGGCCATCTTCCTTTGTGGAGGAGCACACTCAGTCCCTCTAAGTTTGTTTTGAGGCTGTTGCCTGCCCATGTGTGCTTTGCAGAACACGAATGAATCACATGAGGATTATTCTGTATCCAGCAAGCTACTTCTCCTTTCAGCCCTCCATTCCCAAACAGGAGATCTTGTGACAAAGAAGAAAGGCAGATTCCTGGCAGCCTGGAAGTGCTTTTTCTCTCTCTGGCCCCGTAATAGGAGCTGTAGCATGTTGTTCAAACAGGTTGATACAAAGCGAATAAACAGTTGTAGAGAGATGGGCAGTTTCTGTAAATAGCAGTGTGTTGGCCAGAGAGAGAAGAAGAGGGGCGGGAGAGCGGGGGTGTTAGAAAGCAGCCGAAGAACAAGATGTTCACGTAAAAGCTGTTCGTTTCCTCGCAGCACACAGAGCCTGGTACTACCTTGCCACCAGTCATGGCCTAGAAAATAGGGAGGAATCTGTGGGAGTTTCACCTTTTAGCCAGACTTTGCAGCAAGCTTTTATCTCTGCACCAGGAGGCGACACCTTCCTCCCCCAGACCATTCATATGCTCAGGAGCCATGCCAGTGGGCAAGTGGGACATTTCCAGGGAGGGTTTAGCAAAGGCAGGTTGCGGTTACAGGGTGCACAAGGATGGTGAATGTGGTTACCCAGCTCTTACACAACACTTCTCATCCACAGAGAATCTTTATTAGCACTTAACAGAAGAGGTTCAGTATTACTGTGCAAGTGCTAAGTAAAGGTACTGGCCATGCTTGTTAAAGGACCAGTGTGGTGTCAGACAGTGCACAAAATAGCTACCCGCTCACGTGGATTGAACATTGATTATTTGCTTAATGCTTACTGTGCTTGGCCAGATCCTGCCTGGATAGTGGAATAAACTGAGCTGTGCTAAGTAGCACAATGGCACTTAAGGAGAGAGGTAAGGGAAGGAGAGCAGCCAAAGGAGAGTTGTATCTGTGCTTCTCCCATGCTGAGGGAGTCTTGTGGAAATGGAGATGAACTGTGTCCTAAATTTTGCATGTTGGCTCTGATGTTAAAGTGGATGTGGGTGCTATAAATTCATGATGTGAAAACTTAACTGTAGCCAGACAGACAAAAGGAGGGAAAACATAGGGGGAGGGAGGTGTGGTGTGAATGACAGAGTCCCAGGTAGCTGTCTGGAAGATGGTCTGTGAAATGTGCAGACACAAAGAAGTGGGTTTTGTTTGTTCCTGGCATCCCGAAGGGTCCCCTTGACAGATGGTTTCACTGCCATTTCACCTGCCTCCACAGGTACGACTACATCGAGATCCGAGATGGGGACAGTGAAGCAGCAGACCTGCTGGGCAAGCACTGTGGGAACATAGCACCTCCTACCATTATCTCTTCTGGTCCTTCTCTCTATATCAAGTTCACCTCTGACTATGCACGGCAAGGTGCTGGCTTCTCCCTGCGCTATGAGATCTACAAAACAGGTGAGTGTCTGAGTCAGTGCCTGTCTCTCAGGCACCGTTTGCCACGATGATCTTCACAAGGAGATGTCTTTGGCCACCTTTTCAATATGATTTTTAGCATGTTCTGCAGAGATAAAGGGCTATTTTTGTTTGTTTGTTTGTTTGTTTGTTAGACAAGTCTGTTGCATCACATTTCTAAGAAGGTGAAGATGTTAGTGGCGCATGATAGTGCATTTTTGGATCACAGTGTGGCATCAAAAGCAGGGTTCCTCCTTAAATGATTTCTTGTATTCAAGGACTTGAAACATAAATCTTTTCTCCCTGGCATGTGTGGAGCTTGTTAGGGCTAAGAGGGGATTGTCCCTCTATTAGGAGCTCATGGAGCTCCCCCTCCTGTGGAGTTGCGATTCAGGGCTCATCAATGACGCTGTGTTTTCTCTTCCTGGAAGCCGGGTTTGTGACTGGGGAGCTCTGGTTTTCAAGGGACTGCTGTCAGCAGTGCTGTCACAGGCAGAGGCAGTGCCTTTCCAGGCAGATATAAGAGGAACTATTCATAATACTGTTTAATACTGAACTATTCTTGAGAAAAGGAAAAGCTGCTCAAAGGCCTTTTAATAGTGTTTCTGTCTAAATATTTGCCAGGATTGTGTGTCTGTGAAGAAGGCGGCTTGAGAAAATAAAACCCACTCTGTGTGAGCGGGTGAGAGAGGTGTGCCTGCATGCCGAGGCAACAAGAGTGTGTTTTGCATGAGGATGTGGGTGCCTGCCCTGTGCCTGCATCCGTTTGGTGGTGCCTTGGAAGCAAACACACACAGCTTTCACTGCATTGCATCTAGCACAAAAGAATCACCGTGCCTGGTGAAGAACCAGAAAGGAGCACAGCAGGGCTGCTCCCCCAGCCTCTTTGAAGGGAAGGCAGGGAGCACAGGCACCAGTGCCTGCTGGACAGAGGTGTGCAAACAGCTTACAACCCAGTCACAGGTAGATGTGAATGTGGAGACAGCTGCAAGAGGATGGGAATGGGACTCCCCAAATTTGCTGTGAAATGGCGAGGTGTCCGGAGGTTCAGGTGGATGAGAAAAGTGGTTGCCTGGGCTGTATAATTGGCCATTGAGCTGTTGTGGTGCTACCAGCTCCCCACTGCTATTTGTGAATGATTAGGGTACAGATTAGCCCTGAAAGAGTTTAGTGGTTCATCTGGATATTGGGGTTTGCTGAGACCAGTTGCCAGAATGGAGGATGACAAAAAATGCCTGTGTTTAGGTGGGAAGACTGCTGACCCACCTCCCTTGACTCTCACTGCCTGTACACAAAGCCCTCTGAGCCCAGCAGACTGCACTGAGCTGTGCCTGTCCTCACATCAGGTCCATGCCCTGAGTCAGGGCACAAGGCAATGTGGAATGGTCCAGCTGGCTGAGGTGGCCAGGCCAGGCTGAGTGCGGCTGTGGGGGGGGATGGCAGGCAGGAACCCTGTCTGCCCGAGTGGGAGCCAGCAAGGAGCCAAATTCATAGGAAAAAGGAGATTTTATTGCTGCTGGTAGAGATGGAGAGGAAGAAGGGGCTGATCTGGGAGAAAGCAGATGTTGGATGGGAGCTGGAGCTGAGTTTGTGCCCTTCAACATAGGTCCCTGCAGAGCTGCCCTCAGGTCTGAAGTGGTTTTGGGGCTCCATTTGCCACCATCACCCGCCCCCCCCAGAGGCAGACATCCTCTCTAGAAATGCCACACTTTCTTCCAGCCACAGCCCCCACGATCCAGCCTGGCAAGGCAGGTTTTGACACAGAGATGGGGATGATCCTGGAGCACCCCCAGCACACCTCATCTGCCTGACCCCTGCCCCCTCCCAGGGTGCCCAGGGAGAGCAGTGGGCCAGTGCAGTACGAGCAAACCCTGCCTTTGTTTGCAGACAGGCAGGCGCGGGCAAAGTTTCTGTTTGAACTGTCAGGGAAGCCAGCAAAAGTGTCACCACCTTTAAAGGTCATTGGGTTGCCATTGTCCCCATGGGTAAAGGCGTCGTGGCTGCAGCTTCTTTCATTCTTAAAGATGACCTAAAAACCACAATTCTTTTCAACTAAGCGTTTGTTTCCACACCTTGTGCTAGATTTCCCTTATCGTGGTGTGAGAGAGGAGAGATCTGCATACAAGCAACCGCATACCAGTGTTTGAATCCCCCAATGGGTATCAGTCAGTGGTCTGTGGGCTGAGAAAAGAGCCGCCTGCCCTGGCTGGTCCAGCCTCCCCGCTGCTCACTTTGTGACTCAGTTTGGCAGGGCTGGTCTGAGATCTCCATCCCTGGCCATCAAAGCCTCCTCTCAGGCTGGTCCGTGCTGCCGAAGCCAGCATGACTCCCGTTGATTATCTGCAGCTTCTGTATAAAAAGCTGATCATTGTGTTTGCTGCTATCAGCCAAACTGTAGACAAAGATGCCAAATGTGGAAGAGCCGCACATGAGGAAACTGTCATTGTCTAATGCAGTGACACAGTTATGTCTCTCTCGTGTCTCTAGAGGACAGTTCCTGACTCTAGAGACAGGAGAGAGGCTGACTCTGCATTTAGTCTTTGTTTTTTCCCCTAGCTTGGAGCTGGTCTTGTTTTCCCTGTTTATCTATTTGCCTTTCAAGCTGTTTGGAGCGAAGTACACCCTTATCCCTGTTCACAGCGTTATGATGTGATTTGTGTTTGGCCTTATTTTTTGCCTTCGCGTTTTACCCCACAGGTTCACACCAGAAAAGCTGGCTGCTTCATTAGGTAGTCAATTAAGAGCCTCTCCTGAGTAGCTCTCCAGCTAGGCACTGCATAATGCAGCACTGGGATCCTGCTATTACTGTGGGCTGCTGGCGTGACTCCTGTAGGTTAATGCTGGATTGAATAACAAGTCTCCCATTAGTCCCAGGCAGGTTCGTGGTGCCTGGAAGAGCTGGAGTAGAAGGGTTTGTAGAGGAGAAGGAGGGTGTCCCAGTAAAACTGAAGCAGCAACCTTTGCCAACGCTAATGCTGGGTTACTGTGGCGGCCAGCAGCCTCTCTAACATCCCCTATGCCTCTGATAGCTCCAGGCTGCAGATCTCTGTTGCCTATTGTCCTGTCTCCACAGCGAAGGGTTTCAAAGTCACCGTGGTATGAATATGACACAAATTCCCCTTTCCCCGGCCACCCTGAGGCACCTTGGCTGTGTGAGAGGGGGCACTGAGCTGGCCCTGCTGCAGCCGAGGCCAGTGCTGAGGTCAGCAGTAAATAAGAGGCAACATTGTCTGCCCTCCTCCCCGTGCAGGGGTCTTCCTTAAGGATAGAAATAACTCGCATTTCTGGTGCGGACAGCTCAGCCTGTGAGAAAGAGGGCTCTGTTCCTCCTCTTGGCAGAGACCCCCCGCCATGGCCCCTACCCTTGCCATGGCCACGTTGTGGGGACGTAAGCTGGAGCTGGCCATTGTTCCTTGTGTGGGTCTCAGGGGGCCGTAGGCTAACTGTGTGCTTCCCGGGGGTTCCAGCTGACAGTGGAGCCATTGGCACCCTCCCCTGGGCCCCTTCACTGTGTAAATATTTGTGTTCCTGGTATTCCTGAGAGGAAACTGAGGCACAGATACCAGTGCCAGAGGGATGGAGGTTGCAGGAGACCAGCCCCTGAGGACAGCTTTTCCCAGCAGGTGATATCCTCATTACTCCTCTCTGTCCCTTCCCAGGCAGCCTCCTCCCCAAACAGGTCCCTCCGACCTGGAGCTGATGCTGGCTGGCCCCACCATGGGTTCTGGGGCAGTGGACACAGGTCTCCTACAAGGTCCATGTTTAGGGGATAGAACCAGCAGAGGAAGCCCAGGCCAGCTTGGTGTGGCTTCCCTTCCCCATGAGAGCCATCACCACCAGTGTGGGGGACACGGCAGGGTGCTGGCCTGCCAAATCACTGCTGTGGCTTTGGTGGGATCAGTCTCCTAGTCCTGTTTTTGGAGTAACTGACGGTATCGGCAGTCATGTACAGGTTACACTTGCAGAGCTGTCTTAGGGGTTTAAAGCCATGCAATCCACTGCAGTGAACACATGGACCTCTTCTCTCCACCTGTGGAAAGCTTTGAAAATCACCCTCTTGGTCCTTGCAGGAATTCACGGAGCTCTTGGGTTACAGAACATTTCCAGAAGTGAATACATGACCTCTGTGAGCTCAAAATGGGGTTTCCACAGTGTCAAGCTGTTGGCATTAAGCTGCATTGTTGCTAAGGCTGTGGGTTTTTTCCTGCCACTACAGGCTCTGAGGACTGCTCCAGAAACTTCACCTCCTC